>OENM01000227.1:90395-105665 GCA_900239745.1 Rotaria magnacalcarata
AATTAGATGACTCATAGACCTAATTAATAAATGATTCATAATGAAAAACATTTTGTAATTTTCATCAACTACTGATAAAGAAAACTCTTCGAATATAATGCATATCTAAATTAACAAGAAAACTTCAGTTGTTTTTAATCTAGAATAATAGAATTTGTGTCCTAGGGTTCATTTATCCATAATCATTATGGAATGAAAATGATTAATAAGTTAAAACACATAGTAATGATTAATATCGATGATTGTATTGTCTTCATACAAGATATAAGAGTATGGTCGAAAAATAAATTAAAAGCAGTAGATATAATTTGTTCTTTCATTGAAGTTGCCTTCGAAGTTATGTAAATTATTTTTTCGAATTTCTATCTTTTTCTTACGAAGCTTTTCAGAGTTTTAAAAAATAAACAAATCTACACAATTGTGGAGAGACACATAAATATTCATACGGAAAATTTACGAACTATAAATTTAGAATTTATTCCCCTATTCTTCGCTGTGCTCAGTACCTCAGATCTTTTTATCATATAGTTTTTTAAAGTCGATACAAACAGCAAAGTTTGACATATTAAAAAACTATCAAAGTGAGTAATATTTTTCCAATAAAAAAAAATCAAAGTGCATTAAATAGTACAGTCTGCTCTTGGCCTCCACCAGGAGTACATTTCATTTCTAAATTGCTTACTCTAGGATCTTTCTGGTTTATGCCGAATTCATAATCTGTTTGTTTTTTTCTTTCTAATCTCTTTAATGTATGTTAAATGAGTCAGGATTTTGTTTTCATGTGTTGTTTCACGACATCAATTTAAATGACATGGAATAGGCAGGTATGTATGAATGTTTTTTTTAATATTGCAAGCATGAGTCACTTTTTTATTAACGTTTTCTTTTTTTTTTCATTCTTCAAGTTTTCTTTTACAAGCATGGTAAAAATAGTGAAAACAAATAGGAAGCAATGACATTTTTTCGTTGTCAACGAGTGGTATAAACTCTTCGACATGTTCTATGACTCATCGGTTATTACTAAAAAATGACGTGCAAATATAAGAAAACCTAAAAAAAAAGACAGAACAGAATAAAAGGGAATATATATGAGTCTCTGCTTCTGTAGTTCTCTGACTCATTATATTTAGACTGATTCGTATGTGTGAATAAGTTAAAATTGAATAATAAATTCTGAGTGATATTCTTTCATCTACAGAAAGTTCAGTTTTTGAATGTATTCATAATGATTAGATTCTAGCGGGCAAAGGTCAACTATATCCATAATATCTAACGATTGATTATTTCTTTTTTCTGTTTCTATGTTATAGATCACCCTCCTTTTTTTTCTCTTTCCTATTCGTTCATGGCCGCATGTATTATTGAAGAGGCATCAGTGGCAACACCAATCTATTGTCAGACAACACATACAATGGAACGATCACCATCACCCTCATCATCATCGTCATTGGAAGCGAGTGCTAGAACAACGACGAAGTCTGAAAAGCATCTATGTTTGTTTAATTTTCATACGAATAATGTTCATATTGAACCAACATTAATGATAAATCAAGAATCAACTAAAAAAAGACGATTGAGTCAAACTGAGTTGTGCAATAAAGTTTGTGAAGCACCAAGAACAGTGACCGATAATAGTTGTCGACCAAAAAATGATTCAATAGATAAAAATCTTGAAAGTAAGAGCAGATGATTTTTATTTTTGTTTTGTGAATCATTTTATAAAGTTATTTCTATGCTTCTTATTTGTTAAAAAAAATTGATCATTACCATTTCTTTTTCTTAAGGTCCGATAACGCCCACTCGACCAAAATCTTTATTTTTAACAAATACTACGATCGATCGTCCATTTTCACATTTACGCACATGTCTTAGTAATCCATCGGCAACATCTAATACTTCGTCTCCAGCAAATGAGAGTAAATTTTCACCATTAAACTTTAGATCATTACCAGAAATGTTTTCTCCGCCGACAAAACGTCTCCGCCCACAAACATTAACTTTTACATCAATATCTCCCTCTATTATTGCAAGTCCCATTAAACCCATTTCTGTAGCACCAAAATTATCATCAATCAATTTTATAAGTCCAACTGAATTAGCCGATAAATTGAAAGAAAAAATTCCATTAACAATATTTGATTGCGGTTCGCCGTTTCGTCATAGTGAACATCGTATACGTAATTCGATTCTTCTTCGTGTTGCTAATAGAATTTCCCGTAAACGTTTAAAAACTAACGTAAATCAACAATCAAGTATCGATATAAAACAATTAAATGAAAGTCAATTCATTATATTATACGATGATAATACAAATATTCGTCGTCAAATTTCAAATCCATCAGCTGCTAATCATAATGGCGATGAGCAATTATCATCAGCATTGAAATGTGCATGTGAAGAAGTTCAACGTTATCTTCGAAATAGTTTACCTCCAATTCTTATTCTAAATAGTCCATTTAATCAATTTTTTGATTTATACCCAAATCTATGTGAATCTTTACAACCACGTTCGTGTCCATCGTCGCCAATTAATCATATTGATGAATCATCAATTCCACAAACAGCACCACCTGTACACAATTCATTTTTACTGCCAATAGCAACAACGACAGCAACAATAACACCAAGTCAAAATGATATTGATAATTTTCCTATGACACATATTATCGATGGTTTATACATTGGTAGTGAATCAAATGCAAAAAATCTCGAAGAATTATCTCAAGAACAAATTCGATGTATAATCAATGTAACATCTCATGTACCATTGTATCATTCTGACCATTTTCAATATTGTCATTTACCTGCTGATGATACGCAGAAACAAAATTTATTAGAACATTTCGATCAAGCCTATTCATTTATTCATGATGCTATAGAAAAGAATGAAAAAATTCTTGTCCATTGCGTTGCTGGCATTAGTCGTTCGCCGGCTATCGTTATCGGATTTTTAATGCGTTATGCTAAAATGAATATGAATGATGCATATAATTTCGTGAAAAGAAAACGTTCAATTGTTTCGCCGAATCTCAATTTTATGGGACAATTATTAGAATATGAAAAAAAACTTAAACAAGAAAAATAAGTTTATTTTTTCTTTATTCGCATGAATCTTCTGAACATATTTTATTGTTATAATTTTGTTTGTTTGGTTTTTCTTTGCTACCTGTTATAAACTTAGATAAGTCATATCTTGTCTATGAATTAAGATGGCTGACGAGAAGAAAGCAATCATTTTTTTTTGTTTGCAAGTGATGAGTAAGCAAAAAAAAAGAATCTGACGCAATAGTTCCCCATATAATTCTATTTGCTCGTCATCCAATGAATTATGTAAGAAAATGAAAGATTCTGATGACTCGTCAATATAAAAAATACAACTGGCTCAGTTTGCATTTATCATTTTATATGTCTATTGCATCACAGATCGTAATCTGATGAATAAGTAGAGGAAGCAACTGGATAATATCAGCAAATGGAGAAGTTAATTGAGTTTGAGAAGTGAACAGAATAAAGAAGCGTGCATGATCTGTCGAATGATGGAAGAGAATATAGAAGAATAGACTGAATATAAATAATTAAGATATGTGGCATGCTGATAATAAACGATGCTAGCTTCAAAAGTCTATGAATCATATTTCTAATTATGTGAAGTAGCTAAGAATATTTTGTATGCAAGTTAAGTTCCACGAACAGAAGTTTCATAAACAGTTCGACAGTCAATGTTAGCGGATTTGAAAATAGATAATTAATACAAAGAAAGCGATGACAAATTTATTTTCATACACGTGCCTATTAAACTCAATTCGTATTTCCGATCTGTGTTGAATAGCGAGGAAAATATATGGTGCAAATCCTAGCTACATATTTATCATAAATATAAAATTCAAATTCTATTCAATGATCATGAAAGTATTTCATATACATGATTTCATTTTCTTGAATATTTCATTTCATCCGATTAAAATTAATAGTTCGATTTATGCGTATATCATATTATTTAAATTATCACATTCTTTTAGTAATATATCCAGTATTTTCAGAGTTAATATAATGAGAGGTAATAGCCTCGATTTTTTAAACAGTCATTACAATGAAGGTTATGATCAATATTTATAAAATGACGCTCGAAATCAAGAAAAACGAAATATCTATCATCAATGTTATTTGCATTAGTTTGCGTATATCATTCAAGGTGTTATTTTTTTTTTAATATGCATTGGAGCAATATCGATATGAAAGTTTGAGCACAACTAATTGAATCGTAACAAATATATGATAAAATTAAGAATAAACCCAGAGGTTTCTGTTTAGCGAAGAGTTTTCTTCTAACGCTAATTATGCATAAACCAAAATGTTGTTTTAATGTAAAGAAGATATGCCAGAGGAGCTTGACAGACTTCGACTGTTGTGATCTAAAATAAGTTTGAACTTCGAAAATGAAATGTTTTTCTTTTGGATAAGGGTTTAAGTAAGAAGAGGATTAAAAAGAAAATATGCTTGAACATCTACACTATCTCAAGATTTTCTATATTAAGAAGCTTGTGAAACCATTGAAAATATATTGATAACATGAATTTTTCTAATTTTGACAGCTCGAGTATGCGTGCATACTTGCTTTGCTATAGTGAATGTTGCCAACTATGCAACTGTGTTAAAATATTCTAAAGTGAAATGCTTCGATGGAAATTACATTTTCTAAGGAGCGAGTGGATGGATCTTAGAGAGAAAAAAATATTACAAAATAAAACTTGAAATGCATCTTACACAAAAGAAGTATTTTACACTCGATATTCCATTTTCAAAATAAACTTGAAAAACATAAGATGTCCGTTTAAATAATTAATCAAAAGAATTTTCACGAGTCAGTTTCAATGAACGAAGCTTTATAAATTCAAATCAGACATACATCAACAATGTTTGATTACCAGTAAAAAAACAAAAAAAAAATAATAATTTTTTTAATATTTTTATTTCACTCATAATAAATTCATTTTTAAGTCATTCTTCATCAAGCTCAAAATAAAAACAAAAAGAATAAAGAAAAATTCTACTGGCAATGGGCTCAGTTCAACATCAGAAATTTTTCATTTTTAGCTCGTATTCGATTGAAAACGAAAGAAAAAAAAAACACAAAAAAATCAGACCTATGTCCATGGATGATCAACATACACAATTCATTTATCTGCTTTCATTCTTCGAAACTAATACTTGACCTGCATGTGTAATATTCACAGCAACTGATTCTGGTAAATAAAATGGTTCACCATCCATTTGAGCTGTCATTGGACAACATATTTCAATGCGTAAATTACTGCATTGTGCAATACGAATGCCACGAAAGCCCATATGTATTGTAGCCATATGCGTAGTACTTAAGCCAACTACTTCGATTTTTTTGTCATCAATATCTTGCCGATCGAAACGCCCATTGGGATTCGGTACTGTTGTTATTGTTGGCAAATTGATTTGATCGTTCGGACAATCATTTAATGTGACAAGTTCATAGACTTCATGTGTATTGGCTGGTAAATCAATAATTTCAATTGAACTCGTTGAAATTTCTTGATATGAATCATAATCTTTTTGTATAATAATTGTCTGAGAAGATGCTGACGCATTATTGGATGTTTTACCCCATGGATTCGTGCCTGATGCGTAGCCAGGAATATTTAACACAAGTAATGTATGACAATTGCGTATGGAATCTGTTAAATCGTCTCCGTCACATACTAAACGTATATATGAACTTAAATTCCACAGTTTTGAACGTGCAAAATCATTTAAATATTTTCGACTTTCATTTAAATACATTAATTTATTTTTTAATGGCGATGAAAACTTATTTGGATCACGTTTACGTCTATCATGAAATTCTAATGCTATAGCTGCATCTAGACCAAAACTCATATAATTAATAAACCGTGTATTTGGTAATGTTCGATTATTTTGATACGAAGCACGATTTCTATCACGAACAAATTTTGGGTGATTTATTAAAGATAAAAATGATCGACTAGCTAATAAATCATCTTGTCTTGCTATGTTTACTTGTTCGATTGAAACTTGCCAACGATCGAGCGCTATAGATTGTGCACGAGGTATTTGAGTTAATATTGATAATAAACGTTTTGGATCGTATTGCTCACCCCATAGTAATATTCTTGATAAATCATTTCCTGTGCCTAATGGACATATACTTACAGGTGGATTATTTAATGGTGGATACAATTCAGCTAGACAACCAAGAATCCAGCCAACTGTACCATCACCACCAAAAACACATATACGAATATTTGATAACGAGGAATAGATTTCTAATGCATGAAGTATAGTTGCATCATTTTCAAGTAAAAATACTTGACGAGGATTAAGCAGATGCAACAATTTACGATAGATTTTTTCACCGCTTTGACCACCAGAACGTTTATTGATAAATAGAAGTAATGGTGTATAATTGTCAACAACTGTTGTAGAATCGTTTGCAGTATGAAAACGATATTGAGCACGAAAATGGGGTGACGGACCAGGTATACGACGTAACCATTGTGGTCGTACGATTATATTCCTGAAAAGAAATCATAATTAATAGAATTATTCAAGCATTTCAATATCAATACAAAATAAATAAAAAGAAAACACCAAATCAAGGCTTGCCATTGACTTTCAACAGTAAAATTAGCTTCGTTAATTTTTATTATTGTTTTCTTTTTTTTTTCGAGCTACTCATCATTCATCTGCTCAATGTTTTTGTTTCATTATATTACGACAATTAGAAGAGAGAAAAAAGCATTGTACCTCAATACTCCATAATCACATTTATTATATTCATCGTGTCTAGTAATTTGATCCCAGCACCGTCGATGATAACTACGTGAGCACCACAAACATTGAAAACCATTCGATGTTCCACATAGTTTTGGACTTGTGCTATCAGGTAAAGGACTTTTATATGTTGGACTTTTTGTCATTGCATCTAACGACGGCATTGTTGAAGGTCGGCCACTACCAAATAATGAACTTGACATTGACTTCCTTTTACATAGAACACAAGGTTTTGTAAGTACTGGTATATGTAACCAATAATGTCGATCGAATTTATTTTGATTAATCATTTCATTAGCAGTGATACTTTCAGAAAATGATGGTCGACATGCTGGAATTATTTTTGATATTATAATTGATGAATCAATAAGATGATGTGTATGTACAATAAGTAAACATGATTCACATTGAACAAATTCTGATGGATTATTTGATTTTGAATCTTTACAGGAAACAAGTGCACACGGCTGAGATGATGAAAGATCATTTAATTTATATGAAAACCAACAATGAGACGTTGGACATGCGCGTTCACTCCAATCGATGCCATATGTAATAGAAATATTTGTTTCCGATGAATTAGTTAATAAAGTAGAATTAGTTGATTGTGAAATACTAAATATGAAAATAATATTTTTTTGTTTTTAAATGAAATATTTTTCTTCTCTTCATCGGGTAACTTTTCCTTGAACATAATCGACATGATATTTACCTTGTTGAATTTAATATTGGTTCATCTGTTATTATTTGTTGAAGATCATGTTCAGGCATAGCAGTCATATAATCGGTTGAAGAATTTAAAAAATATGGTTGTTCATCGTCACTATTGATTTTAGTGTTTAACGTTAATAATTGATTATATTTGTGTTCGTAGGATGAGCAAAGTTCTTCCGTAGGTGTTGTTGGTAATGATATAGATTCAGTTCGATCTAGCTTCTTTGGTTTTCTTTTCATTTGATTTGCATTAGTATTGATATCTAATTGATGAAAATTTCGTTCTAATACACTACGATGTGTGCGATCAGCATCTTGATTCATAGTTACTAATGTATCACAATCACGCGGTTCGCTTATAAAATCAAAACTTGAATGATATGTCGATATATCTGTTGGCGAAGTTAACGTTGTATTAATACTTGATGCGTATTCAAGTCTATGCGGAGCTCGGAATATAGATGGAGATGTCGATTCTGCCATTCTTTCTTCAGAAAAAAAAAGAAAGAAACTATTAAAGAAAAGAATATGTTTAGAATACAATCATAGTGCAAGAATGAAAAGAGAAAAGAGGAAAAAAAGGATGGTGCTTCAACAAGTAGCAGTCTACTCGTCAACAACCTGAACATATTTATCCTATGTGACAGCTATTTCTTTTTTTTTTCTCTCTCTCGTTTTTCTCTCTCGATCTATTGCCGCATGATGTCTACCCACGTCGATGATCGATGAAGATAATAATAATGATGATGATATGAGAGACTGACACATCTGTTTTTGTCAAGAAAAAGACAACAATGAAATCGACTTCATTGTCTTAATCTTATTTCCACTCCAACTGCGCATGTCATATGTATATTAGGCATGGCAAACAAAAATAAAATAAGAACAATATGCAATGAATTCTCTAGCTATTAGTTTTCCTTTTTTTTTGCTCTATAACACATGCATCTATTCATTCAAGCAGACTATGCGGATGATAGAGAAATAATGCAATATTTTCTTTTGCCATTCTTTTTTTTGTTGTTGTTTCTAATCGCTGTCTATGGTCTTTATTCACGTTATTCAAAGTCTAATGAAGTAGTCCTACCTTTTATACGAAGTTTTCTAGTTTATTCGTATAGGCATTCATTTTCTAACTGATTACAGTCATATATTCACACAAATGAGAACAAATATAAAGGAGAAGTTTGTTTTTATTTTTATTTTTAGTTTTTGACAGACAGGCTAAACACACATGCACTACGGAAAAAAAAAGAGAAAGTATGTTATCAGACGGAATCAGCGAATTTTTTTCTTTTTTTTTCTTCTCGTTCCCTTTTCTGCTCTCTAATGTTGTCGAGTACGACTACGCATACGTTCTTGCGTGTGACCTACACGAGTAAATACGTTGGAGAACATGAAGAAGATGGAAGGTATATATATATATATATATAGATATATATATATATATACACGAGTGCAAAGAAGGTCGAAACGACAAAAAAGCTTGTCTTGAACAGTCTTCGAATATTTTTCTTTTTGTCGATGAGTGCTTTTTTAATTTCAATGGTTTATTTCTTGCAAAATACCCCACGAAAATTTTGTCACCTGTCCCATCGCCCACGCGAAACTTATATCGTTGTACTCGAAATATGATTAGATATTCATTATGATTTACATATGACACGTAACCAAAACAAAGGCAAAAAAAAGAAAATTTGCATAACCAAACACAACTATGCATTCGAAATAATATTTTATCTCTTGGTGGAAAATTGACGACGATAGATATGTTAACACATAGAAGAATTCAATCATGCTAAAAAAATCAAATTAAATAAAAATGTGTCTGCTGGGCGCATATTTAAGATATTAATGAATTAAATTAACTTTATTTTCAAGATATAAAACAAAAACCAGAGGAAATAATATAGTCTAAATACATCCAGTGCGATTTATCATTCCAATATTATGATTTTTTCCTGTTCAAATAAATCATAAAAGTCTTTGCTAATTCAAGGATTTTTTTTCTCTTGAATTTAGCTCTATTCAACTGCGTAAAGTGCTCTTGAAGTTTTTTTTTCTCTTACGTTAATCATTCATTTCTACTGGATGCCCTTCAGAAACGTTTCATCTTACTTTCCGATATGCATCATAAACGTAGTTAATGTGGATTCCATCTAGAAATATATTCTATCCTTCAACTATAGCCAATATAAATATATTTATATAAAGCCAATGGCAAGCTAGAAAATTTCGAAGATTTCCAATCAAAAAAAAAAAACTTGAATGAATCTAAAATTTCATAGTTAATAAAATATAAGTAATCTGGAGAAAAAGAATTTTTTTTTCCGATAGGTTTTCTATTGTGAATGATGAATTTCTTTATGTTGAAATACAATAGTTCATGGCGATGCTTTTATCGATTTATCTAATTGAATTGGAATTTTCTATTCACGTCACATTTACGAGTTCGTAAATATAACTGCACAATTTATTTTTCATCTAGAAATGATTTTTAGAAATTACTGTTTTCTTTTCGCTTCTAGATGCCTATTTCAATGCAAAACAATAATTATTAAAATAATATACATATATATGTCATACGTCATTTCCCTCATTTATTCTGTATGTCTGTAGATAATATCAAAGATTTTGGTTAAATAAAATAAATACTTTAAAATCATCTGAAAATATTATTTGTAGATTAATTACGTAGATAAATTACGTGACAGAGGTTTCTTACATACAAAGAAGCATGCACTATTCAATGGAAAAACTTTAGAATTTCTATCAAACTTTGATCATGGCAAAGATGATTAAAAGAAAAGGCTTGTTGTTCTGTCATATTGTGTTTAAAAATAATTAGTTGTTCAAAATATCAAGAGAAAGGAAAAGGAAATAGAAGCAGAAAATCTATTCAGAATGTGATAGATTACTGACGTCTGATAAGATCATAATAATAAAGAAAACGTGAGTTTTTTGTGTACTCAAAAAGTGAGTACACTACTAAAATCGATCAGTGTGTCCGGCCGTCCGTCCGTTTATTCGATAACTCTTCACAATTACATTCGATTGAACTGAAATTTTGTGCACAGAATTGTCTCATCAATATCTAGGTCGAGTTCGAAGATGAGAAGGATCCATCAAGAAATGGCTGAGTTATCGAAAAAATTGTCATTTTTGATCAGACCATCCCTGAGGGGGAGTACAGGGACTTTTGAAAAAACTTTTTTTTTCTCAGAATTATCCACAACATATATAGATCGACTCAGTTTTTAACGCTGATTCCGAATCTGATACTAGTTTTGAACTAAATCGTAGATTTCTCATAAAACATCGCCTGAAAACGGTCTCAAAATGCACAAAAACGCCATCCAGAAACCAAAATGTCGAGTTTCTCATGATAATTTTGATGTTCAGACATTCTAGAATGACTCATATGTCCCATGTACTTTTTGCAGTGCACATAACTCTCGGATGAAATCCGAAGTTTCCATATTTATTTAATGTAAAGAAGCCCGTCATTAGTCGGTACAATGTATTTATCGTAAAGGAGAGTTTACATGAAGCGTTCAACTATTTTAACGATTGATTTATTGAGAGAAAGACATGGTTCGCAATTTCAAATTATTGTTTTTAAAGATAAACTAAAATATATACGTTTAGTTAACAAATATAACTATCATTGAATTGTTGCGGAACTTGAAGACAAACGTTATTAGCTTGTTCTAGATCATGTCAACAATCGATCTAACAAAACATGTCTTGCTTTCTTTATTTTTTTTAACAATGAGATCATATAGAGTTGATATTATTTTTGATGGAAGATTTTGTTTTTTGATTGCTGTTAAAGATGATAGCAAGAAATTTTGACGATTCAACAGATGTCATTTTTATACAAGTCATTATCTTATGCTATTTATCATTCATTCTATTACGATTATCAAATATTATAATTCATTATCTTCAAATTTTATGATTTTACTATTTACTTTTAGTTGAAAAAGGTTAAACGTGGATTAATTCATTGGCCAATTAAATTAGCCAATTATATAAAAACAAGATCACTGGGATTTATTCTTATTTGTCCATATATTCAGTCTACGTGTCTGAAAATAATAAATCAGTTTTAGTTAATTTCCATCTTTGTTTCAGTTCATAAATTAATCGAAATAGAATTAAAAATATGCCTCAAATTGTATTAATGAAAGCAGAATATTTAATATTACTTAGCTTTTTACTGACGCTTGCTGTTGTGACGAATGCTTTTTACACTAAAAAACAATTTTATCCATCTGTTGTCTACTTAACTAAATCAAGTACAAGTCTCGCAGTAATTAATATTGACTTTTAAAGTTAAAATTGAATTTATTCAATGAATTATTTTAGGTTCTTTACGTTCAAGGATTTGTATGTGCTATTTTGTTCGGCAAACTTGTGCAAAGAATATTTCTTGGTCAACTGCGAGCAATTGAAACTGAAGTTTGTTACACATGATTAAAATCAAATAAAAACCTAATGAATTTCTTTCACGTTTAGCATCTTTACGATCGTACATGGTTTTCAGTAACTGAAACATGTTTGGCATTTACGGTTTTTCGTGATGATTTTAGTTCACGTTTTGTTGCTTTGTTTGCAATTTTACTTTTTCTCAAATGTTTTCATTGGCTATTGGAAGATCGAGTTGACTATGTAAGAAATCAATAATATGTGTTTTTAACGTAAATAAATAATGATTATCTTGAATTTTTAGATGGAACAAAGTCCTATTCTTGGCCCAATATTTCATGCACGAGTTATTAGTAAGATATAACACGATTTTATTTCTCATATATTAAATTCTTCAGTAACCTTATTCATAAATGTAAACAGTGAATTGACATAGTGAAATATCTTCAATCTTTGCTGGTTAAATTTGTAAAACTCTAAAAAGTAGTCATCACAATCAAAATTATATGTTACAGTATTCTGGCAAGCCTAAAATATCGTTCTCGGTCATAGAAAGAAACAGTATTCCCTAAATGTTCATCATCTTTTCAATATTTGCTTGGAATTCATTAGTAAACTTAACATTTTCAAGAACTCTCTAAATATTTTTTCTTGATTTTTCTAACTTAACTAGAGATAAAATATTCGCTAGAATTTTAATGGATGGTTTATTTTGTATTTTTCGTCATAGGTCTTTCAAGTGCTTTATTTCTTCTCGATTATTTATTCGTCGTATCGGCTTATACTCATACAATAGCAAGAGGAGCATCGGTGCAAATTGTTTTTGGTTTTGAAGTAAGGCAAATTTTCATTTTTATTGATTATTAATAGATCTATTTTTCGCTTGTCAGTATTCAATTCTTCTTGTTTCTATTATTTTAACGATAATCAAATATATTCTGCATACAATAGAAATTCGTACCGGTGAACAATGGGAAAATAAAGGTGTATTCATGCTTTATTCTGATCTTATTCTCGGCTTTATTCGAGTTGTGCTCTACATGTTATTTATGATTGTTATGATGAAAATTCATACATTTCCATTATTTTCTATTCGGCCAATGTTCATTGCGATGAGGTATTTCAATATAAATTTCGTGTTTTGTTTTTATAAATTTTAAGGTATTTTCTTCTTCAAGAGCATTCCGTAAATCATGCAGTGATGTCATAGAATCGCGACGAGCAATAAATAACTTGAATACAATGTATCCTGATTTAACAGCAGATGAACTTGTCAATGTTACTGATACAACATGTATTATATGTCGGGAAGAAATGCAAGTACAACAAAGTATTAAACGCCTTGACTGTCAACATATATTTCATAAGAATTGTTTACGTTCATGGTTTCAACGTCAACAAGCTTGTAAGTTAATATTATAAACACGTTTTGTTTTCAATAATAGTTTCATAATAGGTCCTATTTGTCGAACAACCGTTTTAAGATCCAGAGTACCAGGAACTCCTAATACGCCTGCAGGCGCTGCTGCTGCTGCGGCAGCAGCAACACCACAACAACAAACTCAAACTCCTAATGCTGGAGGTAAAATTAAATACAGGAAACGTGTAGTAATTAAACATTGAATTTTCATTTTAATTCAAGCGTCGCCTACTGGAACTACTTCACCGTCGTCATCTACTATGCCTCCACCACCTTCAACTTCGACATCACCTATGTTTAATTTTCCACCATTCAATCCAACAACTGCTCAAAATGCATCATCGGTAACGATGTCACAAATGCCATTTAATTCTTTTCCTATGGTATTACCACCTTTTGGTAAGCTTCTTTTAAAACATAGATGAAGAAGGAATATAATCTGTATTAATTAAGCTTTTCCTCCACCACCGTTACCTCCTCTTAATTTCGCTGGTATGTCGGAAGTAGCAATTCGAGCAATGGAAGGAACTGAATTAGCACATGTTCAAACACGTATTCAATGCTTACGTAATGTAAGAAGTTTACTAGATGCATCAATCATACAAATGGAACAATATATGAATATTGTATCAACACAGAGGTTTTTACTTTTTTCATTGTTTCTATTGTCTGTACTTGATTTCTTTTATTTAACAGTAATATGGACAATGGTACGCGCATATTAAGAAATCTTAGTAATGATGTAAACCAAGTCACAAAAACAGCGTCAAGTTCACTAATCGATGAAAATGACGCAGATCTTATTCGTCGTCGCCGTTTAGAGCACCTAGCAAATAAAGCAGTATCTTCAACATCAACAGACACACAAGATGATAAAAACAATAATGACACTTAGAATATTCTTTTTTCTTCTTCTTTCCATTGAATCAGTTATTAACGATCATAATTACGTTTTTGTCTGCATTAACATACATTCGAAACAGTGCTCTGCTATTTTCGTTTCTGTCTTTTTTTATCCTTTAGAGTACTCTTTGACTGTATATATGCATATAGGATAAAGGAGAGATTGTCTTTAAATTATTTTCTTCGCTTTTTTTTGCATGCCTTGTTTTCTTATTGCTGCTAGTCAAACAAGTTGACACTTTTTCTCTTCTTCTGCTATTGTTCTACGGTTCGATTATCATAACTTATCTGTTATATATTGGAAAAATAAGGAAATTGTTCATCTCATTTTGAAGCAAATAAACGAGACTATTGTTTTTTGATTGTGATAGACATCTAGTTATTTCAAAAGAAAATGAAATAATAAAATATAGTTTTCGATTTAGCGAAGATTTTCGTTTCAATATGTTGTGTGACAAAATAAAACAAGCTCAGGTGGAGAGAAATACTCTACATTTCATACGAGATTGATAATTTATACTGATTAAACATGATCGCAATAAATGAATTGATTATCTCAAGCGATTAGCTATCATGACAAGAATTTCATACTGAAAGACTAAGATCCCATCAATGCCATGTTTCAAATATGTTGACATTGCAGAAAAAATATGCTCGAGAAAATTCTCTTCGAACTCTCTAAGAGCCATCTTAGCTAACAACATTCATTCTTCGAAAGTTTTCAACAGTAAAGTAGCGTGAGCGTTATTTATTGTAAAGAATAGAAAACAGATATTCTGATCTATTGAATATAAATTATTGAAGATATGTCACCGATAGTTAGGAAATCTCGTATTTTATTCAGAAACATTCTCTCTCGATCGCAGATAGACTCGTTTTCGATAGAATCCTGAATATACGATATTCTATTTCAAAACTGTTGATAACAATTTTAAAAGTATTTTTTCGATTAGAAATGTTCTCAATATTAATATCGGGAG
>OENM01000228.1:0-12765 GCA_900239745.1 Rotaria magnacalcarata
GACGGGCATGGAAAAATCTGATCTCGTAAATGGTTGGCCCCAACGGGCGCTAAGCCTAAGGGACATGATGATGATGATGATGTAGTCAACTATATCCTTTGATGGAAAATGCGTACTGTGCGACGAGTCTATTTCGATTCGTATAGTGTACATAGAAGGTTCTATTCCTATATCTATTTTCTACGACAAAGAATTTTTAAAGAGTGAAGAAACTATGAACATATAATTTTCTTTTTAGACCGCTATGATTAACTGAAAAAACAATGACTAGAATCAAATCTATAAACACAACATGATTAAATTGCGTATTTACGTTCTCAATATATAAAAACCTGAAATACTTTAAATAGAGAACCTGTAATTTAGTAATTGAATAACTTAAAAGAAAAAATCATGTGAAAATCGATTTCCATTTTGATTTGTAAAGACTGCATAATAAAGTATGAGTTAAATGAAAATTATCCAAGAATAATATGATTGCTTCGAAAGTAAAAAAGATGTGGAAAATTCAATATTTTGATTCAAGAGTGAATATACTTTATTGAATCTCTTGAAAATCAAATTAATGTAGAAAATAGTTCTAAACAAGACTAAAATGTTCGTATTCATTTTGATTATCGATATTAGATATACAAATACTAAAACCAATGTTTCTTTCCTAGTTCTTGTACTTTTTTTATTAAAATGAAATTATCAATTCATCGAGCCATCACTTAGTTGATATGAAATAAGGATAATTTGATAAAAGTATCTATCTTATATTTTCTCTGATATTAAGAACTAAATGGATTAATGTGTTTCGATGGAAAATCACCGTTTTCAATGGCTATTTTACGAAAAGTCTATCAAATAGACAATCTTAAGGATTTATTAAACTAATAGATAAAGAAAAAAGCAGTTAAATTCGACTAGAATATTTCACATTTAATAGAAAAAGTAATTGTAGTCATCAATTCTTTTGATAACTTCATTTCAATATATACAATAGATATAATGAATCATTTGTTTTTCTTCATTAATGTTAAACAAATAATTGTTAAAAATAATCCAAATGTAAATGTTAGTTGTTCAAAACAATTTTCAATTACATTTTGACTTGCATAACATATTATGAATGACATTATTAATATTAGAATATAGTGTGATGAAATAAAACATGATTTTGACCATTGAATTCGACCAAACAGTTTATTTATTATTATTCTTCCTAAAATATTTAAACAATTGATGATTATTATTCCAAGAATAAGAAAGAATTTGATGAATATAAAACATAAAAATAGATAAATCAATGATTTACAAAAAAAGAAGTATATTTTTATAATTATTTAACTGTTGAATTGACATCATCGATTGAATGAATGTTTCAGTTATTCCATTTATACAATTTAATAACTTTTTTATTAAATCCAGACAATCGTATAATATTAAAATATAATCTTTTAATAGATTTGTTCCAAGATAAATATTTATTATTTTTGATCGATAGAGAATAATAAAAGATCTTGATAATAATGATACCAATATTATTAATCGAGCTAAATAATTGAATAATGTTAATGCATTTAATTTTATTGTTCGCTCATCTAAATGAAAAAAGAAAAGAATCAATTTTATTTTTTTATCATGGAATATGTGTTCTTTTGCTTAAACCTTTGTAACAATATTGAACTGCTTAAATTGCTTTCTCTCTTTTATACAAATGTATAAAATATTATTTAGTAATATCTTTCAATATTAAAATCACTTGGAATCACACTGAAAGGATTTCAAGTGTATACCTCTCCGCAGATGTTTTTTTATATTTTTGTGATGGTTCATGTAATAACATAAAAGCACTTACCCACATCTCGAATATTTTAATTTCAGCGCCATACTAATAAATATTATTCTCACATAGAAAATATAAATATCAAAAAGTGAATTTGTATATCGTGATCCTAATAATTCAGGGTTCATTTTTCTTGTAATAAAACCATGTTGAAGGATGAATAGGAAGTTTGCTCCTTTCAAATCATGTACTTTACTTACATGTTTTTGTGTACTCAAAAGTGAGTACACTCTAGAATCGGTCGGTGTGTTCATCCGGCCGGCCGGTCGTAGGCACGATGACTTTCGAAATGATAGAGTCAGATCGTGATAAAATTTTCCACACAGTTCAATCTCATGAATATCTCGGTCGAGTTCGAAGATGAGAAGGATCCCTCAAGAAATGACTGAGTTATCGAAAAAATTGTCATTTTTGACCACACCATCCCTGAGGAGGGCTACAGGGATTCTTTTCAAAAAACAAATTTTTCTCAGAATTATTCACAACATATATAAATCGATTCAATTTTTAACGCTGATTCCGAATCTGATATTAGTTTTGAACTAGATCCTAGCTTTCTAACGAAACATTGCCTGAAAACCGTCTCAAAATGCACAAAAATTGCATCCCGAAATCAAATTGCCTAGTTTCTCATGATAATTTTGGTGTTGAGACATTCTAGAATGATTCATATATTCCATGCACTTTTTGCAGTACACATAACTCTCGGATGAAATCCGAAGTTTCCACATTTATTCTGTTCTAATTTTTGTTCAAATGATGTACTATTTTCTCATTCTTATCAAAAGACTAAACAAATGTTTTTCAATGAAATATTTCTTTCATAATTGCTTTTAATCATTAACCAAAGCTTAGATGGTTATAACTTTTATCGTGGATTAGCTTTTATATGCGTACTTGGAGAATAGCCGCCTGCCTATTCATTCATCAATGTGAAAATTTTGTTTTCAACAATTGCAAGCAAGATCATATGACGTTTCGAGTTCGTAGCTACATTTCATGCAACTATAATACCTATGAAAGCATCATCGTGTTGAGGGCGCACAGTAGTTTTTTATTTCTTTCAAAAACATACTATACATAAGATTCATTGTAATATCTACGAGGTCTTTATATAAATTGATAATTTCACTTGATCGAATAGACAAAATTGATCGCTACTACTACTAAACACAACACAGGCCAGCGACAGCACTATAAATTTTGTCTTCTGAGGAATGATATTGGAAAGAGAAAGTTGCTGGAATGATGTCAAATTCTTCATAACCGCTTGAAGTACAAGCAGAATAATTATAGTGAATCATGAAAACTCGATCGATAATGACTTACTAAATATTGAACTTGCAACATCATATGAATTTTTGTTCTGTGAAAAATGTACGCCCACCAATAAGGAATCCATGTCATTTGGATTTTGCAATCCAAACCATGCTGATAAATTGAACATGGCTAATTTAAGATCGATCATATGAGAGAAGTTTTGAACAGATATATGTTGGTAACTGGTCAGATCTTTATCAATTATAAAGAAACAGTCGTCTCCGACTTTAGACATGTTCACTGGTACATTTGCTTGAAAATGAATAATTTTTATTGGGTCATTGCTGTTTACCTCTCTCCAATGTGACGTCAAATTGAGATGGCACTAGAAGAAGTGAAATGAAAAATATTCTAAAACGCAATATTCTGTAAAACTAACTCCCGTCTCCGCTCGATCACTCAAAATCAAGTTTTGCGAATTGATATTAATGAACGAGCCATTCGGCAAACGAGTATTCATCAAAATATTTGGCTTAAAGCCGATATACGCTATTGGATTAAATAATTCATCTCCAATGACACATTGATATAGATCTGCATTAGTTAAATCCACATTTTGAACAACGCCACCATGAACTATTGATTGAATAAGAAGGGCCCCTGTAAACTTCGCTTGATAAAGTTGATCGTCATGAAATTGAGATTTAGTAAGATTGGTATTTTGAAAATTAGCATGTATAAGATCACTCAAAATAAATTTAGAGCCAGTCATCGATGAATTCTCAAATACGGCGTCTATGAGAGTACAACCATCGAATATGGTATTTTCGAGGTACACTCCGGGTAAATGAAGAAAGGGAAATTCGCATGACTGTGTTGATGTTTGTATGAGTTTCATTTCACTAAAATCTGCCCCACGTATATCAATATTTGGTGTGTGATCGTGTCGAATTAAACGGCTTTCATACAGAAAAAGAAAAACATCCCGTTTACGAGCAGGATCAAGATTCATCAAAACGGTCAATGTTTGGACTCGAATCTGTAATAGAGACTTGTTGATATTTTGTTCAAAATTTTCATCCAAAAGAAGGCCTTTCATATCATCCATGTATTCTTTGAAGACAATCCTCCGATTAGTTACGTCGGCTTGTCGTTGATCCTGTTCGCGTGCCGCCTTAGCCGCAGCATCTTGTTGTAGAGAAAAGGCAATCGTAAAAACTCCGAAGACCAGAGTTGGCAATGCAGCAAGTGTAAGTTTGAATATACTCACACATCTAATTGACCTTGCTTTCTTACGATTCACCACATCTGATGATGGTTGCGCTATAGATGATGATACGATTGAATGTTCTCGTTTGAAATCAATTGCATTTTCTCCCATGATTCTTTGAATGATAAAGACACGAAAAAAATCCGAGGAATCAAAATCGATCTTATCTAAAAGCAATATTGCAGAAAGATTTCTCTGAAAAATTAACTAACGCTTTCTATCTAAAAATATGCATTCGTCTAGCTAAATCGCACCTCTCTATTTAGTATTTCAATATCATGGGAGTCGTTCTGACAACTTCTTAGATAAACTGCTTGTAATATGAAGACAACGCCGGATAGTAACAATTAGAATTATCGTATCACCGATGATCTCATGAAAAATGTTAATATAGTAGTATTATTAATAAGGTGAATATTGACGTGCTAGCCTTACTCGTATTCAAAGCAAATAAACTCGATATGTCAGTGGCGATATCAAGTTAAAAATCTACAAAACAATATCTAATATCATTTAATACATTAGATTAGCATTTTTCTTTTTCATAACAGTCGCGCTTTCAATCGCATTAAATTGAAACTACTAGTTATCAGAATACAAAGATACACTTAGTGTTTTTCTTACGAGCCATATTTACATTATGAAACATTCTGTGACGTCAACATTAATATTCTACCCACAGTTGATCTCCATACATCTGACAATCGCTACATTGTTTGATACTGTTTTCTAATCAAAAAGAAAACTTTATTAGATAGAGTACGTGGTCAAGTAATATAGAATGAATATTACATGTTAGATAATTACCTGTCTCTAGTTAAAATATACTCATTTAAATCATTACTCTATCACCGATCGGAACAAAGTGATCAATCATCGAACACTGTAATTTGAAAAAACGTCTAGATTTTTATTTTCAAATATGCCTTAGACGACGAAAACGAAGAACCACACCAACAATTGCATACATATGAACAAAATTTATAGACACAACGAAAACAAAAAAGAAATCGCCAGGTTGAACAAATACAATACACACACATATACGACAAAACAAAAACAGAAGAATATTTCATACGTTTTCGTGATCTGGTTTCTAAATAGACAATCATACAAGAAACAAACTAAGCGTATTTTTATTATATGTTTTACAAACAAAAACAAAGATTAATTATACAAAAACATCAAAACGACTTATTCAATATGAACATTCGATATGATGGAATATAGTTAAGTCTTTTTCGGAAAAAGAAAACAATAGTGCAATTATCTTTAAGAAGCTGTTGGCGTGACACTTTGCATGTCGCCATGAACTCGAAATCTGTACAAACATGTATAAGCTGGATTGCCCCAATTTGATGTTATTTGTACTTCAATATATTCAACAGCGGGTACATTAGCAATCTAAAATAGAATAAAATTAATTATATTGAAAAACAAGAACATATAAACGACACATACTTGAGGTTTAAATCTTTGAAGTGCTGCACCATTTTCAGCATCATAATTATATCGACCAAGAACAGTACCTTCCTTATCATTTTTATCTTTCAAAGCCTAACAAAAACAAACAGACACAATTAATATTATTCTTATAATAAAAAATTAAATTTTCTTTTCATTTACATAAACTGTAAAATTATTCGGTGCACTATTTGTATGTCCAACGATAGAAATACTTTTCGATAGATGTTCAAGTACGAATTCAGTTGGTATAACAGGTACAGCTAATCGAATAACTACACTTCCATGATCACCTTTAAATGGAAAACATTGACCAGGCATACGTCCATGCTAGAAGATAAATTTTATTTAAAAATTCAAACAATAAAATTCAAGAACAAACTTTAATGATTATATCTGGTTGTTTCGACATATGAACAATAGGAATACCAAGAAATTTCACGACTTTTTGTTGAGGTTCATCTGTATATTCTTCACAACGTGTATCAACAACTTTTCCTCCTAGAAGCAAAAACGATGTTGATAGCTTTCATTACAATTTTCAATCTATTTACCATTAGCTTCTAATGCATAATCAGCTTGTCCAGTTTCATCAGCTGCATATTCTTCGATTAATGTTCGAGCCAACTAGAACAAAAATTTTTATTTAAAAAAACATATTGATTTTCCTTAAGATTTTATTTACTTGAATGAATTCTCTTTCTTGATCAGGTTTTAAGGCATGTCGTCTAGAAAAGAACAGAAAAACTGTATTTTTGTTTAGTACCTTTGATTAAACTTACGTTCCAACAACTTTCTCACGTTCTTGTTTAAGTTCTTCGATAAGTTTATTGACTCTTTGTAGACCGGCTTCATAATATTCTTTAGCATTATCAGTTGTTGTTTCAACAACACCAACAACACGATTTTTAACACCACGAAACGAACCTAGTAATTTGTTTTTCGTCGAAGAACAAAAATTGCTTAACGATTTTAATACAGGCTTTTTAACATCTATTGTTGAACGATAAGCTTTTTGAAGCTTTAGAAGGCCAAGATTATATGTACGAAAACGAGTAAAATCAGTAGTATGCTGAATATTTTGACAAATGGCATTCACTTTTGAATTTCGATTATTTGCAAATGGTTTACAAGCCAAATAAGGTACTAAAACAAAAATAGATATAAATAGATTAATAAAAATATAAATAATTGACTTACATGCATAAACAGTAAGTAAAATAATAAGTGGCACAAGTATCCACCATGGTAAAACTTTGAATTTGTTCCAAACTGTATCAAAAATATCAACAGGCAATTGAAAAGCTTTTTTTAAGCAACAAACAGTTGTTTGACAGCAATTCTTTAGATGTTTACAGCTACCATCATCGTGATGATCTTTTCGGTGTTTTGTTGCTTTACGTTGTTGATGTTGCTGTTGTTCGCTCTCATTATCGTGTGGTGTTGAATGAACTGGACGTGAACGAAGATTATAGCCTGTTGCTCGACTACCTGATGCTGATGATTGAGATGATGTACGAACAAATCTTGTACCACCGATTGTTTCTTCACTTGTTGGTGAATCTGGCGATGATGCTTGTTGATGACCACCAGTAAGTTGACATACACGATCGCGAACAGCACCATAGCCATTGGCTAATTGTGATCGAACGGTACAAAATAGATGACATGGTAATGAGATTAATGATGCTGTACGACTTTGATCTTCACTATGTAAACTACGACGAGCCATGACGGGAATCTCGTATGTAGTTGTTTGTAATGTAGGTGCATAGGCGTTGCTAGAGAGAATAATAAACAATGAATTTCGTTCGTCTTAAAAATCGATTCGCTATGATATGATTTATTCGTATATAACTTTCATCTATTCGATCTTGATCGTTCGAAACCTCATGCTGAGATCGACATTGTAGAAGAGAAGAGAATAAATGATTATGTTCTATATGTATAATCTACATCGTAGCGAAATTTGAAATAGACGTTTTCATTTTACTCTACACCTCCGGTAGAGCACATCTGCTAGGAGAATACCAGATCAAGTTGATTAATAAGTAGTGCGTGTGTGTGCATCCGGTTGAGGAAGCTTATAACCGCCCTTACTAATCAATAACAACAGACTCAAATAATAAGTACAATGTCTGACGACTACTCAACAATCAATGAACCTGATTTCCTCTATCTTAAACACTCACCTATGGGCATATGTATAGCTTGTCGATTGGAGATCACTGGAATAGAAAGAAAAGCAAAAAGTTTGATAAAAATTCAATCGAGGAAAATATTTTACTGAGTAGGTGATTTAGTACTTTCGAGTACTTCTTGTACGCTTCGATTAGCAGCAGCCGATGCCATTCGGCGAGTTACTACTGAATCAGTTCGTACTTCTGTTTCGATATACATTGGTCGGCGCGTTGTTGTCGATGAACTCGTAGTTGTTGTTCTATTCGATGATGATCGAACTTCAGTTATATCATCATCGGTGAGTGTATCAGTCATTGTGTTCAACTTTTTTGTTTTTTTTCTTTGTTTATTTAAACAAATCTATAAGATTTAACAAACAGAAAAAAAGGAATTAATGTCTCATGCTGAACTTCTTTCCCTTGTTGTTTCCTCTTTCTGTTCATATACATGTAGCTGTGTGTTGGCGTCGGTGAACGATATGAACAAAGAACGACCGTTTTGCTCAAGAGAAGAAACAGACGGAAAAGAAGAACCAATATCCTTCTCTCTTTCTTTCTTACGCGTCCATGACCATCTATCTCTATCTCGTTGGCCATCCATCGAACATAGTGAGAGATTGTACAGACACACGCACAACACATTAGAAAAAAGGAGAAACGAAAGAAATTGCTAAGTCAAATTGAAGTCATTTGTTTCACCGAATCGAAATTTTTTTTCTCATTCGAAGTAAAAAGACTAACTTGATGATAAATAATCGAGGCTAGAAAGATAACATTTTCATTTGTAGTATGTCAAATAAAAAGGTTATGATAAAAGATAAATAATATGATTGAAAAAAAAAACTTGATCAGTAGCTAAAAAGAAACTCCGTAGGAAATCAAACTATCTTAGATTAATAACATCCTTGGGATTAGTTCAAAAGGAATGGATTCTATGAATAAATTTCTCAGAGAATAAAATACGAGATTGATTTCTGCACTTTGTGTGGATCAAAGGATTAGTTCAGATAGAAAAAGAAATATTTACGAATGCAATTACCTCTTCCGTTTCGTTTTACATATTTGAATAATACAAAGACATGCCTTCTCTTTCCTGTGGCAAACAACTTGTTTCTTTGCTTAATAGACTACCTTTTTCATGTTACCCGAGTTCATCATGATGATCAATAGAAGACATTTAGATGAAACGCTTCTACTGATCATATCTGATTTTTTTACCTTGATAAGATCGAATATCTATACTTTGTAAAAAACTATTTAAAATAAATTGTTTTTTATGCTACTTCATTTTTAAATAATTATAAAAGAATTTTGATGAATCGATTTCCGAAAAATAAACATTAGTTTGGCATCTGTTTTACTAATTACGATAGATACGTTTAACAGAATCGAACAGCAGAAATGTGTGAAAAATAGATTTGATTCGATTAACTGTCTCCTAATATTGATGATAAGTACAGAGGAAAAAAAGATTCTAATACTATTGGCTTGCCGGTTTAAAATCTTTATTAAACGAGCAAAAAAAAGACAGTTCTAATATTCTCTGTCATGTATTACGACACCATTTTGTACTACGGATGCAACGAAACATCAAGTGTACGTTTCATTTACGCATAATATTTAATTGTGTGAATTCACACCTGTCACATAAAGAGATGTATACATAAAAGTGAATGATGTTAACAGATACGAAAAAGAAAATATTGTGTAATATTGAGACCATGATTACTTTCTCTTCTTTCGTACTAACTTTGCGCAAACCAAGTGAACTAACATAGATTGACCTCTACAGACAATTTCTTGGTGTCAGTAAGTGTAAATTGATCGATTTCTCTTTCGCATATGCATATGCCACCAAGAGCAGATAGACAAAGAACATTTCGACCAATCAGACGTGAGTTCTTTGTTTCTGTTTTGTCAAGTATGTCACTTACACAGATATTTCTTGTAAAATCGATGATGTGATATGTTGAGATCAATGAACAATATTTTCTAGCCTTTCATCAACTCGTTAATTTGCATGGATTTTTATTGACAACTAGCGACATCAGTGTCAGATAATTTCACATCTCAACACCTATCCGTACATAAATATGTAAAACTAATGAGGCATACCTTGTTTATCGGTCTTAATTTGAATATGAAAAGATCGAAGTTCATGCAAACATGACAAATCTAGTCATTATTTTTGTTTTTTTAATAAACTTGATTAATATGATTCACCTATGAATATTTTGTAAACGGTGATTTTATATAGTAATACAATAAGTCCAATGGAATTATATGCATGACCTGCTAAACTTTTAAACTTGATACACATGTCCAGAAATATTGTGCTCAAACATACTGTGATACTCAGAACATCAAAGAACAAGAAACGATTGTCTAATTTTTAATCTGCATCAAGCGAAGCATATGCATGCATATACAAATCACGTAACCAAAATGTTGACATTAGCGCTCTATTATAAATTCTCTTGTTTTCATGATTAGAATCATTAAACAGCATTTACTTGTTTAGCTTCGCTAACCACCAATCAAAGAAGGTCTAAGAATAATTTATTCATTTTTATGTACAAAATGAATTGAACATATACAGTTTCAAATTTGAGATATAGTTAGTCTTTGTTTTTGTTAGTTGAGATCATTGTAAGCTTGTTATATAAAAATGAGAAGTAACTACCAACGTACACGAAATGATTTCTTTCGAATAAAACTTCAAAACTATCGCTCGCGAAAAACCTAGATTATTCATTACTCACAAGTTGCTACATCAAGTATAAGTGATTTCGTTTTTTTTAATTTCAATAATAAATATTAATTGTCATTACGAATTCAGAGACCGTTACAGGGCAGGGCAAAATATAGAGATCAATCATGATAATTTTTTCTATTAAATGATATACGGTAGATTTTTCAGTCAATTATGTTGAGATTATGATCGATTACAATTCATGTCATTATGCGTCAGTCGCTATGAACTTTGTCACTGTCTAATTCGGACAATACCAGTATCCTCACTTTTATATTATTTAATTCAATTATAAAAATAAAAATACTGGTTAAAGAGAAATCTTTTCTGATGGTTTTGGTACATGGATAGTTTTGGCAAACGATAATCAAAAGTGATAAATGATGACGATAGAATTTCATTTTATGAAAGTTAAAGAGATAAATGATTATTAATAATCGATTATGGAATTTATTCCAAGATTTCATCAAGAAGCCATTACAATTATCTCTGATAAAAAAATATAATTTTTTTCTTTTATCATTAGAATGTTTCAATACATATTTTGAATACTTATGATAAATTTGATTAAAATTAAATTCTCTATCAGTCATAATTCGACTGTTATTTTCGTTATCTTCATCATCGTTTTTATTTGTTCGATTAATTTTATTTGATAATTTTTTATTCATACGCTTGATAACATTATTTGACATTAAAAGTATAATAATACTTGTAAATGTGTCAAATAAATCTGTAATTCTTGATCTAGTCGAGAATCTTCATTAATATTTATTAATAAATTAAATTGATCATTAAGAATTTGAATATCGTTCAAAACAATTTTATACAGCGACTGTAAACATTGAATAATTTGTTTTTATCTGAGTAAATAGTACAAAATGATATGCGAAGAATAGAATTTAATTTTTCATATGCAAATATTATCAGATTGGTACCCGTTGATAGTTTTTTGTTTGAAGAAATATTATCAGTAAGCACTTGTTTTCAAATATTTGTACGTACGAGTAATTTTATTTTACTACATGATAGTCGATCAGCAATAAGAATAGATTCACTTTTATTTCAAATTATATAATGACGAATAAATTGGGAAAATTCTTCTTTTAAATCTTAAATTCATTTTTAAAATCAAGGAACTTCCAATTTACAAAACAACATTAGAATAAAACTTTTAGATAGATAGATTGATGATTTTTGTTTCATAAAAATGAATTTAAGATTTAAAAGAAGAATTTTCGAGAATATTATTTAATTGGTTATCAACATATTTTTTTCTGGGAAATGTGAAATGAATCATGTTTTCTTTCTATTATTCCTTCTTTTCGTTTCATTGGATTGCAAAGATGGTGAATGAATAGATAACTGTATTTGGTGTTAATATTAAATTTAAAATATTTATGAATATATTAAATCTGAAATTTAGTTTAATTCTTTAGTTGATAAACGAGTTCAATAAATTATTCTAATGAAACGATCCGTAAACGATAAAAGTACGGTCCGTTATGAACACCGTATTGACCCGTTATAACACGGGCAGTAATACGGTGTCGCATACGGTCTATGTTATAACGACAGAAAGACTGCCGTTTACGGTGGAATACGGTGCAGTAACGCCCGCTTACTATTAGTGCCGTATCCAGGAAATTATGGGTGGGAAGGCGTTGCCCCAGTGTCTTTAAAAACTGCTTCCACAATAGTTCTTTTTTTCCTGAAAATTCAACCCAGTTTCCTAATTTTCTGATTCCTAAAGAGCGACGTAAAACAATATGTATATTCTTTTATTGAGTAAATTATGTGAGCAAGAAAAGACAAAAATGCGAGTGAACACCCCAGGTCGAGGTTTACGGAGTCCATATACGGCCGTATACAATCACATTTAGCCATAATACATGGCACAGTATTACGATCGTATATAGCCCTGTCGTATACGGACAAATACGAGTATATACGCCAAAATACGGAATAAAACGGAGATTGTATACGGACTTCGTGTACAAGAATCGTA
>OENM01000228.1:12812-24779 GCA_900239745.1 Rotaria magnacalcarata
GCCCCCCCCCCCCCCCGTACATGATCGTATTTCTCCGTATACAGTTGTAAACGACCGTGCTTGTTCGACCTGGAAAACCATAATTATCTCAAAAGTATTTTAGTGTTCTTGAGGGCTGGCAAAGATCCAGAAAAAGTCCACTTTACCCAAAAGTCCTATGAAAAGTCCCTCACCCTCAACCAAAGTCCTGCCATAGGACCTTACTGGTCGCGGCACCTGTCCGCGGGACTTTGGGTAGGATAAGTAACATTTTCTCGGAACTTTGTCACTGCTGATTTATTTCGTATCTTAATAAGAAAGAGAGTCTATTTCGAGAAGCACGCAAAAACGGGTTTTTGTTTCTATGCAATTTCTAGATGTTTTCCTCAAATAATGCGAGTCATTATTAAGTATTGGACAATGGAACACTTTCAACTTGATATAGCTTGATAGAGAATTCATTTTCTATAAAAAGCGATCCATTTTTCATTCAAGTTATTTCTCAGTTTGATTGAAAATTGAGTTAATTTCTAACCATTCTTTTTGATAAAACTTCAGTTATTAATCCTTGTCGAGGAAAGTATAGTCACATAAGCATAGCAATTTTTTTCGCTAATATATAGTTGAACAGAGCAACGTTTACTGTATTGATTCATTTAATTTTAATTTAATTTAGTTATAGAGCTTTATAGGTAAATTTGATATCATGCGAATAGTATCGAAAATCTAGCGATGCAAAAGTGTCTAAAAGTTCAACAGTAAAGTTTAGTTTCCTCCTTCACTTTACAACAGTTTCATTTAATACTTTGTGTAACCTTAAGTTGGACGCATGTCTTCCGTCTAAAATTATTTTTGTAACAATCGGATTTGATCTGAGTGAAATGTGCGAGTGCAAAAATTGTATTTAACCAGTTATAGACATGTTTTGGCATTCTTATCAAGGTACGAGAAAATCAAATGAGAACTACAGGGAGGTAGAGTAGTGAGTGCTCTACCAAATCATATAGAAATTCAACACTACTGATGTTTCGTTGAAATACAACAAACTGAAGATAACTAGTAAAAGTAAGTAAATTATCCTGTGCTATTACGTACATTCGTTTTGATGAGTTTCACTTTGTTGGATGTTTTTTCTGTTGTAGTGAATGATATTAGGAGTATATCGCATTAGTGCCACTAGCTGATAGAATTTCGAACAATCTTAATATGCAAGTAAATCGAAAAATTTCAAAGTTTTTATAAAGCATTTTTTCTTATTGGTGGATGGGCATAGTTCCTCGGTGGGAGGGCAGCGCCCTCCATAGTCCTCCCCTAGATACGCCACTACTTACTATAATTCTAGGGTGGTTTATGGTGTTCCATATTGATTGACATGAATATGCTTATGTTTTTCTCCCTATCATTTAAATATTATTGAATTATTTAGTGAAATACAAAAGCTTATGGAGTCACGTACTAGTTTTCCAGCATTAAGCGATAATGTCGAAAATAAGTTTAAATTTATTGTTGAATATCTTTCAAGTATTTAGAATAATCTAATTTCGTTCAATCATTTTATTTTTGTTTTTAATAGAACACTCATATTCGTCAATTAGTGAGTGTAACGTAAACGAATTAGTAGATAGTAACAATGTTCTTCACTCAAAAGTGAAACTCCAGGAGAATTATTCTAATAATCGGATCCAATCGGATCATATATAAATTCCGATGTTGGATCCAACGTACTAAGAAGTCTCTAACGAGTAAGTGATATTAGATGTTGGGATCAGTTATTATGTTCTACTTAACTACTTATATAGTAGTTCCTTATCGGATCCGTGAGTAATCTGTCTACCTGGTATCCCGTCGGATTCATTCATCTAGGAATATAAATATGATAAACTTGAAAAAAGTTGTAATGAATTCAGTAAATATATTGCTTTATGCATTTTTATTTGAAGTGGAAAATGTTTTGAATTGGCTGAAAAACTTCCTCGAGATGATTTCAATAAATTCGATAATAACTATAAAAAACTCTTAAGCATATTCGTCGATAGGAAAATGAAGATAAACGGTAAAAAGAGCTTAAAATTCAGTTCTGAATTTATGTTATTTCCTATATGATAGTCGTCAAAAAGAAAACGAAAACGTAACATGACCTCAACAATATGATGCAATGGCTAAGGTAAATCTATTTTCTATTTATTTATTTTATAGTATTTAGGTGAGTGAAGATTTAAAAATTCAATATAATGAACGTTTATAATCGAAGAACAAGTACATGATAATCATAATAAAAAAGCCGATACATCATTAAGTTCCATTAATGTAAATATATTCGCAAATATAATAAATAAAAAAATATGGTGCATTTAAATGTAGATCATCTGGTTAAATATTTTGACCAGTTATTTTCGAAAATGTATTATATGAAATTAGATCTTTCCCACTCAATAGAAGATTATCTCATATTAGAAGACCTTTGAGACGGTACGATATGAAATCATAATGGTATACACAGATCTCGTATTCGAAAAATTTTATATTTTACTTTCAAATCCCTCTCACCTTGATTTCAGTACTGCGTGCGATGTCTGTTGTTCCACCGATGATGGGTTGATCGTGGTAACAGATTGTGTTGTGGCAGCTTCACATCAATAATAAAAACTGACCAAGAGAACACAAAAAATCATTCTTTTTCTTTTCTTATATGCATACTTATAGCGCGCTGAACGGGTCAAGCCTTACGTTCATTTATGTTACATACCAGAATCAACTTTTAAGACACACATTAAAGTTTTGCGTATGATAGATCTCGTAACCGGTTATATCTCGAAAAAGTTCTTCTGAACTTATCGACTTTTGCGACTTTATTGTCGGTCATAGCAATTTTACCCCCTTTGCACATCTTAAAAGGTAACGATGCCAAATTAACCTGAAAAAGAAGAATTTTAGCGTATACTTTCATAAGCACGTTCAAAACTCTTCAGTTGTCACCCGTTATTTCCTGTTTCGATCAATAATATACAATTTCACCATAATAGATTCCCAGGCCAAACTCGTACGGCGGGAAACGGCAGGAAAACACCGGAAATCGCTGGAACGTGGAAGCAGTATTTCGGTCGGAAATTTCCGGAATTTTTTCTGTGAATTCCCAACGATTTCCTGTGCTTTCATACAGGAACCGATTGAAAAATCACCGGAAAGCAACCAAAAATTTCCTATTGGAATACTACTTCCGATTCCCGCATTTTCCAGTGTTTTCCTTCAGGATACGGTGGTTTTCCCCACATTTTCCTGCCGGTTCCCGCAGTATCCGTTCTCCGGAAAAATTGATCCGGGTGTTTTTACTTCATGCACACGAACAAGTGTTGACACAGTTGAACAATATCAAACCAGATTCATCAACTAAAAAGTCAGCAAGGTATAACTATCAAAGCGTAAGATTTATATTCGTTTATTTACTTATGTGTCGACAGATCTTTTGGTTATCACATTGAATTTCATTTTCTTCTTCTTATATTTGTTATTTATTGGTGTCGCTGAATACGTTTTTCTCTCATATTTCTATTTGCATTTTTGTTTTCATTGTTTCATCTATTAACCATTTCTTTTCAAGGATTTTCTCGTGCTATAGTTTGATATTTTTCTTTTCGTCTGATGCTATTCATTACCTATCTCTCGGTTTCATTGTTATTTCTATCTTTCCAAAAATGTGGATAGAACACATTTCTTTGTTCAATAAGGGAGTATGTTACCGTGTGTTCTACTATAACGTATATCTCGATTCGATCTATTCTCTTTACTTTTATCTTTTATTTTCTCTCTCCTCTTTCCGCTTTCCTCTATTTTCTTGTCTCTACATTCGTGTGCTTATATAAACATTTGTTTTCTCAAAGAGTAAACAGAGAGATAATAAAACATACACGTTTAAAGTGTTTGCCGCTCATCGCGAGCGTGAGCGCTAACAGATACTCACACAGGTACTTGCTCGGTACAATATTTTTGCTAGTGTTTTTATTTTTCGCCATTGTATAGTCATCTTAGACCCATAGAGTAATATTTTCACGTGTAAAACTATCGATTAGTTTTTCGACAATAAGCCCTTGGAATTTGTATTGGACGGAGCTTTACTCTTATATTAACTGACATTGAAGAAAGAGCACTTTTCTTGGTAGCCATTTTTGATAGATATCCAAACGTTGTACGGAGTTCTAATCGATTTGATTTTTACTAGTCTTTATTAAGCGTTTGGAATCGAACAGATGCTGTGTTTATAAAGAACTTAAATGTCATTTAGTATGATTTGAAAAGTTGTTTTATTCATCTTCTGTATCATTGATAGAAAAGCATTTTGCCAAAGAAAAACAATAAAATAATTTCATACGATCGATTTTGTTTCATATGTATATCATGTTACTATCTCGCATTTATATAACTGCTATCTGAGCAAAGATTACCATTGAAATCAATTAGGCTTGTCTCGTATGTTAGTAAATCTTGAAACATCTTGATACATGGTGATATGTGGAAATTTTCTTGTTTGACTTCACTTATACGATAGTATATCTGATCTATTTTCTCGCGCTGGATTACCACCTTGAACCCATAAGTTATTTATAACTAGGAGTCTACTACAGCAACTGAATGAATGTAAAATATTTTTGTAAAGCAAACTATTCATTTGAAATCTTAGATTCTCATCGATTCCTTTTCAGTGACTCGATACCAGTAGGTACTGCATAATGTTACAATGCAAACCATGCAAAGTATTTCGGATCTCATTGAAATGCTACTCAACTTCCTATATTTGATAGATCTTTACCTGATAGATCCTCGCAGGGAAACGTCAATTTTGCTTAATTGGCATAATTCTGAGTTTCTAATTAAGACTTAGCACGAAAAAGAATCGTTATGAAATTGAAACTTCTGGATTTTCCCGTAGACATTGATTCATCTATAGCTGTTATTTGCAATGAATAATCTCAAGTAAAGCTTCAACATTGTTATTTTTAAGCAAAGTCGCCATTTTTGCGCCTCGATTTATTTGACATAGGCATATATAAAACGTGTTCTCTTTAGTTGCATCTCAGCGAGTACTAAAATATTTTCAACGATTTGTTCTTTGATATTATATAATATCTATCAGCATCGCCCAGTCAGATGAAGAATTTTAAAATGGGTTTAGATATAAACCCTTTGCGTTTCCTTTTTTGTTTAAATTTTCAACAATTTTTGAAAAAACCTTTCTGTCTGAATGAAGGAACGAGCTTCTGCTTGTATTTTGTATGCTATGTCATCGAATGAGTTTCGAGGGGCCGTTCTTTAAGAGGAACTATGAGTGTTACATATTTTGTATGAATGAAATATTCTTCTATATCTCCCCATCGATACTAATATATACCACGATTATAGTTACTACTAAAATAGGTCATTATGCATACGCTTGTGCCTTCTACCGTATTTTGGAACGAAGAGAAATTTTCTAACAAAAGCATTAGACATATTTTAAATGGTCTGCGATAGTAAACGACATACCCGTTTTGAAAGCCATATTAATATAGCTCATTAGATTAGATCTTGAAAAGTTTAATATCCATTGATTAAGGGGATCGCTTGGATAACTATAAAGACAAGTCTATGAAACGAGCAATATGATGAGATATTCAAAAATATTAGTTGCCGAAATTGTTCATAATTATTGCTGAAACCATTCAAAAGTGAATTGTGGTCAATTGCAGCTGTAGTAATTAAACGCATGGTATCTAAAACGAATAGGATAATTTGATCGTTAAAATCTCGCAGTGTCTCAAATCAGTTAAAGTCTTTTGTTGCAGATAACATGATGCACAACACGTTTCGTCTTTGTCTCATCTTTGATTTACTGATTATTGTCGTATGGTCGCAAAGGGGCGAAGGTGGTGGCGGTGGAGGAAGACGTTAGTATAGTATATTAAACATTTTTTCTTAAGTAATATCAATTTTAGGTGGTGCGGGTGGAGCAAAAGAATGCAGCGTCGCTTGTAAAATAGCAGGCTATGTAGCATTGGCAATCGTTTTAATAAGTTTTCTGATTACCTGTATAGTGTGGCTCATGCATCTGATTTCTCGCATAACACGTGGGAAGCCAAAACATAAAAATACAAAGTTTGTCAATGAACTTTCTGTAATTAATTTAAACCTTAAAAATTACTTTCCTGATGGTGACTGGTCAAGTCTGTATTACCAGTCTTATGATTGGCATCGTCCTTATCGATTATCACTTAAATTTAATCATCAGACATCGACAGTGAGCGGTCAAGGAACCGATGAAGTCGGTAGTTATACTATTTGCGGTGTATTTTCTTCAGAAAATCTTTGTATGGGTCTTACAAAGAGATACAAATTGGGAACTGGCAATCCATCAGAGAATCTCGGTCATTCAGTGGTGACGATACATTTGACGTGGAATCAGGCAAGGGATCAATTCGAAGGAAAATGGTACGTTCGAACGAAAAAATATCATGCAGAAAACATTTTCAAACTGAAATTTGAAGGTATTTTATATGTGTGAACAACGGAAGAAACATACGCGTAAAATTATTGATTCAATGATATATTAAAACAAAGCTTTCTTCACTTCCTTTAATATAAAATACTTATCGATATTGTTATCAGATTGTTCGTACATAATTTACCTGTGTGAAATTTCAAGGGTGCGGGTGTGTGAATAGAATATATATAGTCGTACCATGACAATAGTTTTCTTTTGTCCAGGCGGGGCTTCATCAGGCGGTGTTCTTAGTATTATATCTTAAGGTGTGGGTATGTGTGCAGATGATGACTGGTCTAACGAAGACCTACGCCCAAACCCAAAAAGAACATTTCATGGAAAGAATTATTTTTTTCGAATTTGTTTTGAGTTTTGGTTCATTTGATTCAAAAAGTGATGCCTAATTTATATATAAATAATAGAAAAATATAGAAACCTGTCTTGTTCAATATAATATCTAAATTTAATTACCATTATAAGTACGTATATATAGCAAACAATATTTCATTTTATTATGTACCCTTGTTCATGAGGTCTTGATTATTATCTGAAAAAAGAATACAGTTATCATTTATTTTATTGTTTTTAATTGATGTTGTTGAAGTTGAATTCTCTACGTTTTTAAAGGCTAAGATTTGTCTATCATCGACTAGACCCCATAGGATTGGGCCAAGATCGAACAGCCTTTACCTACCAGTCTGGCGTAGTTTGCCCATATTTACCCGTTTCAGGACCATAGGGGCTTCTCTGGTAGCTCACGCGAATAGTAAATAATATCAAACCGATTTTATTGAGCAGATACTAGAGAAAATGAACATTTAAAGTTTATTTTCAGTTCTTCTATACTATTCATTAATTTCTTAATATGCGGATGTGTTGAAGGAAGTGACTTCCGAAAAATACCAAGTGCTTTTTCTAGAAAAAGAAGTGCTTTTGAATAGTCACCAATTTTCCTATAGACGTCACCAATACACCAGTTGGAAATAGTCAATGAGGGATGATTCGGAGGCAGAGCTTTTTCTCTTATTTTGAATGATTTTTCGTAAAATTCAAGCGCTTCCGAGTAATCATCCATGTTGTTATAAGCTAGAGCAATATTGTTATATATAGTAGCCAATGAAACATCATCTTTTGGAAGAATTTTCCGATAGATTTCTAGTGATTCTTTATAAAATGTAATCGCTTTTTCATACTGTTTGTGCTGCCATTTGATTCTCCCTAAATGATGATAGATAAATGCTCTATCACTATCATTGGAAGCATTCTCAAGTAGTTCATTGTAGAGCTCTTTAGCTTGATCGAGATGATCCACTTGGAGCATCAATTTACCCATTCGACGCCATCCTCTACCGTCAATCTTCTCGTTGATGCGATTGGTAAGAATAGAAAATTGTGCATCATTATCACCAGTAATAGTCAATTGTACTTCCCAAAGACGACTATTCTTAGCCGTCTGTTTAATTTCAACGACACGGAAAGCAGTGTGCATTGTAAATAGTATTTCTTGTTCTTGTGGAAGAGCACTATGCTCATCAATCAAAGCAAATGGAGTAATTGAAGTTGATATTTTACTTGAATCGATTTGCATAATAAAAAATAACGCCAACAATGTCTTGATGTTTTTGCATAACACGTTCAACAAATTTCACGGCCACTTTTTGTTTCATCAAATAAATTCAATAATTATATCATCTTCTAAATCCTACGATGAAATCGAAAACAATTTTTGGGAAATGTTGTCCTTTTCTTGTAGGCAATAATCGCTGTAAGAAAACAAACAGATAGAATTTACATTAAAAATCTCAAACGCTCTTCTACACCACGTTACTTATGATAAGCATCAGATGTCTAGTTCAACTTCCAATACAAATGAAGGCCTGAATAATTCTTTACAATTCGAAAATAAATGGAAAAACGACTTCGATGTCGAAACGACTAAATAGAAAAAGAAAAACTCTTGTTAACGACGCAACTCTGCTGAAAAGCAGATATAGAAATAGAAATAGAAATAGAAATAGCTTTGCTGACTTATAAATTCTAAGCGACCTTCGTAGGATGCTACGAGCGTCACCAGAAATCTAACTATTTACCTTGAAGCGTAGGTACCCTAAATGAGGAACATATTCGAATACACACAACACGCCATGCCAAATGTGGGCGCCTATGAGACATCTTGATGAATCTCGCGAAGTGAGGATGAAATGGACGATGGTCGAAGTTGAATTCATATATACACAGGTGACAGCGCTGCAGATGAAGCTGGTAGCATTCCAGGTGATACATCTAGCATTTCATGTGCCCTTTTCAAGCATTTCAGGTGATGCTTGTACTCTGCCAGTTGACCAATTTAGTATTGGATGGATATATGTAACATTTCTGGTGACCCTCGCAACATCCTATGGAGGTCGCTTCGAATTTATAAGTCAGAAAAACGATTTCTTTTTCCTTCTCTTGATTTCAGCGGAGGTGTAGTCGATTTTATAATAGACGATATGAAAATGATCTTTGGGTTTGTGGCACTCTTGTGAGAGGTTATCTCTACGTGGACAGCTTTTCTTTTCTTTGACGGTGTGAAAACATGAAAGCGGTATTTTTAATGTCTCATTTATACTCGAAGTCGAATTCGATAGCTACTCGTTTTTTTGTTTTTATAAAAATGTTGATGAAAGTTTGTTTTGAAAATAAACGAAAACTATGTCAATGGTTTATAGCGCATGATTCAAAACGATTTATATCTGTGCTATTTTGTAGATTTTTTTTACTCGGATTTAGAGATGACCAAACACGTGGAGAATGTCTAGTGCTGAAAACATTGACAACATCATGCTAAGAATTCAGACAAAGGCATCTTCTCAATTAGCTGTGAGAAAGGTAGCATGGCTTGTGAATGGCCTCTTACTAGTCGATAAGAAGTTGCTGAACGATAGTAGATCACCTTTTGAATCAAGTAGATTCTGAAAGTCTTCTGTGCTCAATCCCTGAACACGATAAACGGTAAACGCTTGTTGGAAATTAGTCGACTGTTCCTGATGCAATTGTTCTAATTGAAGATAAAGACTTCGAATAAAAAGCCTAACCTGGACATCGCTTCCATATCAAGCGATCTTAATCCATGGTTCAGCATACCATAGAGGAACATTTCACAGGCATACCACCAGACCGGTGATTTCTTGTGGTATTTACGCTTTAAGTCATTTATTTCTTCGTCAGGAATATTTTGTTTTTCGCAATAAATTTCTAAAGCGTTAATAGAATTGGCATCATAGTCATCGATTTCTAATACGATGTCCTTGAAAATCACCGAGTACATATAGGTTGGCGGTAACTGATTAAGATTTTGCTCGTTCGATGCTGCATCTGGTGTGCATCGCTTCGGAACGAAGCTCATTGGATTTGTATCGTGGTCACATTCACGAGCGACGTTTTTGAGTGATTCACACATTGGTTTTATTGAGGTGAAAACACATCAAATCTTTGGCCATTCCTTTGCCCATGGTTCATAGCGCGCCTTGTTTCCGCAAAAAATGTAAATGGCATCAACTTTTGACATGCTGTGAATATCATTTACAAGGCTTTGCCCTAATGATCCCGACGAAATGACAAAAGTTTTTACCTCATCCATTTCATTGAGGAACTTGACACACTGCTCTAGTGTCGTGCACCCACTCACTTCATTTACCGCTGCGTGCAATTGTGTCAACGTATTCCGGCAATCTTCGGTGTTTTCATCGATGCTACCATCGACAGAAATGACCAGATAATTCTGAGCCATTCGACGTCTTGGTCTCATGACATGTGATATTGTTGTTCTACTCAGTGTCGCACCAGCTGTTGACTTGGCATTTTGTTGCCTGATATAAAAGATGACAAATGATGAATGGCAATGTATTGTTGAAACATCGATCTCTTGTCGATTTATATAGCCTATACCTTATCTTTTAAAGATATGTTTTACGAAGTTAAATTTGGGCGTTTTATTTTTTTTCTGTTGATACTCAATCATAAACTTTTACATCGCTGCTATTTTTCAGATATTCTCATCAACCAGAAACGAAAGACAGGGATTCAAGTATGCCACGAGTTTTATGATTATTTTTTCCAACTTTCGTTTGCTTTTCATGTTTCCAAGCAATTGAGTGTCGCAGTGTCAATTACTTCGTCTTCTACAGTATGTGATTATCTTGACTCGATTAACTTTTTTGTTGTGTGTCGAAAATGAAGAAAAAAGACCACAGAATCTGTCTTACTTTTCAAGTGCGTATAAATTAGTTTTTGCTAAAACGAAGGAAGACAACAAAATAAAGTTCTAATTAAAGACAAATGAATTCTTACCTGCCAAACTGCTATAGCTAGGCGAGAAGTGACGAGTTACGTAATTGAAGTTCTTAAGGGCAGCCCGCAGATCTGAGTTTTCACTTAGAAAGGTCCGTTTGACCTGAAATTTTCAGGGATGACTGGTCGTCATTAGAAACAGTCATGAGAAACTTTTCAGTTCGATATATTGTTTTAAATTAAATCCAACACCAATATGCAACTTTTGATAGAACACGATTTAAAAATTTGCTTTCGTTCGTGTTTTGAAAGTACTTTCCTTGAATAGGGGTCAAAATTTGACTAAAAATGACCACCTGTTGATATTGAATCCGACGTTTCTAAGTTCAGGAATCAAATATAAAAAATCTCATCGGGCAAGATTTTACTTGCACTTGAAGCTTCAAAAAAAAATGACGTTAATATCTTAAATCGCTTTAAACTAGTTTCAGTTTCTCCGACAAAAAAAAACGTTGTTTTGAGAAAAACAATAAATAAGTTTAAGGGGGAGGGGTCGCGGTTCCTCGTTTTTCGATTTAATAGGCTCATCTGATCGAACATACTTTTTTACGTATATCCTCCAGCTTTTACGTTTTTCTGATTTATCTACCACGAATTATAATCAAACCAAGACCAGATTGTTTTTTGTTGAAACTCATCCCTGGACGCATCTACTATTAAACTGACTCTGCACATAAAGTAAAAGCGAAACAAAACTCTTTATACATGAATCGATTCAGAATTCTCCTCTCTATCTGACACATTTTAAACGAGCCTGAAAGAAAAATCCTTGCGTACCATTTTGTAACGAATACTAGGGTTTAGACAGCTTTTGTTTACACTCCAATAACTTTGAGTCGTGTTTTTAGTATTATGTTGATATTTAAAAATATATTTCAATGTAGCATTCGATAGAGAATTTCGAGCGCTACAAATGACTTAAAAATATTGAAATTATAACAACGGTTTGAGAAACAAAACCTAGAGTGATACTAGTGTGGAAACCTGCTTTTTGCTTATTTTCACTTTTAAGTTGCAGATTTGCACGAGAAAAATGTCAAATTCAACAAAATGAATACAATATTGTTAATCCGCATTAAAAACTGGGTAGAATTACATAGTTTACAGAATGTTCCAGGGACGGTCAATTTTTTTCGATTTTTCAC
>OENM01000228.1:24821-77241 GCA_900239745.1 Rotaria magnacalcarata
AAAAAACCTTTTAATCCCTCAATTGAATGAAATCGATAGAACTATCATTTCTGCACATATGCATTGCATTTCTTCTTTCCTAAACGGATTTCTTTAATTACAAGAGAACGATCAGTGAAGCAAGGTAAAACAAATTGTCGTCGGGTCGGTAACTGTCTCTTTTTTATTCGGAGAAGATTTTTATGGGAAACAAACCTCATATTCGTGATCAGCGTACTGAACAAGCTATGCCTAGATTGAACTTCGGAAAAAAAGAAAAACAAATTGGTTTTCAGGAGGGTGGCCAACGCAAAATGATTTTACAAAAAACAAAAATATTTGTTCAGAATTTTATACTGATTCCAACCATGTAACAATTTGTTTTTTTTGAGAAAATAGTTCGGTCAAAGAATGTCCTTACCGCTACTTGTCTTTTCTCGAAAAACAAGGTACGGTTTAGTATTTTTTCGATAAATCCCTTGTAGTCGAAGCCTTTTTAACAAACGTATATATATTCTGAAAGAGGAGACATTGAGGCATTAACCCATGATAAAAAGTCAAACTTAAATCTTTTCAAAAATTCGACCTTTTTAAGAGAGAGGTCTTAAATTGGGATTTTCTTTTATGTTGAATTGCAATGAAGTCCTCTGTAATAGTCAATGGTTGGTTATTGATAATCTTACTTCAATTATTATTAGGTTATATCAACACAGGCAGCGTTTCTAACAGCAGGTATCAGCCTTTGTTACAAAGTATTATGATACTTGCTCTATCGATTTGATACTCTGTTTTACACTTTGCTCATAAAAACAAAGTATCAAGCGGATACGTGCTCAGGAAAGTTTACACTCTACTTTTCATTCTATTCTATGGAAATTTCGAACTCCTCAATTTTTTTATCAATATTGATTTATAAAGATATGTATAGTGAAGAAGAATATGAAGTTGAAGGGGTTTATGTTGAGTAGATACAAAATTGTTTTCTTTTCGGTGAATAGTACAGTGCGTATTTTGTTGTTTTATTTCTGTTTCTAACTTATCTATGAAATAGCAGATAAACCATTTTTTTATATAATTTAATCAGATACTATTCTTTGTATATTTTATATTTGAACTTAATAATAACAAATATATATATCAACATTTTTTGTTTTCAATCTAAACGGAGCAATCTATACCTTGGATACTTTATGATACTTTGTTTGAAAAAGCAAAGTATCATTTTGCACTTAGCTTGCGAAAATACTATGCAGTTTGATACTTTGTTTTAGATTTCTATTAGAAACGCTGAACACAGGAGCTTTCTCAGTATCAAGACTGGTCTTCTTCTAAATTGAAAATCGAAAACATGCACTACCAGCAGCAATGATTAAATTGATTTCTGATTGCTTTTTAGGTAAATCTTTTGATTTCAACGCTCCTTTATACATTTTACTAGGATTTTCTTGTGCCTCCCTTCATTTTGAGTTCATTCTTCATCTTTTTTTGCGTCTCTGAATCATCAATAAAGCATTCATAAAAGAATCTTGATTGGCACTTAATCTCTTTATTTTCATGGGTATACAGGAATTATAGGACAAAATAACTCAATAATAGGAAAATATAGAACCACGACGAAGCCTGTGAATATCCGATTCCAGTCAGTTTGCATGAGATTTATAAAAGTACACCTTTTCTCGATCTTCAATTCGGTTGCAACTAATTTTCAGCTACTTGGTGAACGATGCATAATCCACAGTACTCAAAACAACTACACTTCCATTCCTTTGTTTGTGGATCTGGATGAGATCGATAACTTTTGTTGTATGTAAATGGCTCTGAAAGTTTGTTCTTCTTTTCATTTTTCGCTTAACTTTCAACAGAAATGGTTTTCATTCAGTTACAGTGGAGAATGCAATTAAGGGAAGTATGGGGAAAAGTTCAAGTGGGCAGTATGAGAAATAAAAAAACTGTTTAAAAAATAGCAAGAGGCCCATGCATTTTGTCGCATCCGTTAAATTAATATGATTGAACCAACAAGTAATTATAGTTATATAGCTCACGAATCAACCCACTATAATGATTAATCAGTTGTGAGAAAACTGCATGATATCCATGTTTTACTCGTGTACGAAATACGATGCGAAATATGCCTCGAATCTACGAAAAAATCGAAAACTCTATGCTAGAACACGAACATCGTCTTTACGAATTTTATTGATTGAACGATTAATTATTGGAAATTTCGAAAATGATGAATTCCTCTCACACATATGATTTTTCAACCGTATTTGTCGACGAATACAACAGTGCACTAAAGATTTGAATAAAAATATCAGGAGTACGATGTCTAAAGTTTTATCTCGAGTTTGAACAAGTATTCCATGATTTTTGCTCCTTGATATCAACGAATTAGAAAACGACGAGTCGAGATAGATAAGTTAAGAAAGGAAAAGAAGAAGAAGGCACGGAACGAACAATATGAATGCAATTCGACCCAGAGAAAATGAAACATATGCTGTTGTTATTCCATTTTGGGCCATTCTGATTAGCTTTTGCTTCATTCCATTGGTAAATATCTGTAGAACACACACAGATGGATGCAGTCTCAATATAGTCGTAGGAGTTACAGAAGATTCTACTATAAAAGAATCTTGATTTTTACAAAATATTCACCAATTACTTGTATCTGCTAATCGTTTCCTATCAAGTTCCTAAATCATCAACAATGAAAGCTGCTCTTGCTATTCTCTTCTTTACATGTATTGCTGGTTCCATGGCTAGTGATTTATCTACCCTTTTAAACCTTGCTACTCAACAAGGTCAAGGAATCATTCAAAGCGTTCTCGCTAATCTCCAACAAACACTTTTGGGACTCCTCACCAACGGCGCTGCTCAACTCACAACACTCATCGGTAGCATTGGCGGTCGATTCGACTTTGACTTCAACCAAATCTTCAGTCAACTTACCACGAACCTCCCAACTTTAGTGAACAGTCTTCTTGCCCAACTCGTCGGTTCACTTCCATCACTCCTCAGTGGTATGTATGCATTTACAAAAATATTGCTTCCAAATTATTAACTATGATTTACCATTATTAGGTAGCCGTGCTCTCGATATCGGTACCGTCTTCGGAGATTTCTGGAATCAAATCAGCGGATCACTCGCTGGAATCGGTCAACATCTTTTGAACCAAGGTTTATCAGCTGTTCTCGGTTCAATTTCTGGTGGATCACGTGGTTTTGGTGACTTCTGGTCTTGTAAGTAGAAACAGGAATATCAGACAAAAATCATAATTTATTCTATTGCAGCAATCACAGAACAACTCAGCGGTGCTGTCAGTGTTGCTCAAGGTGCTATCCAAGGTGCCTTAGGTAATCTTGCTGCTATTGGTTCAGGTATTCTTGATGCCTCAAAACCACACTTCCAACAACTCCAAGAACAACTCATTGGTCATGGACTTAACGCTCTCGGATCACTCTCCGAAACCATCAACAACCTTCATGGATCAATCACCGGTGGTCGTTAAACGTGTATTGAGAACGTCGGTTTTGCTTCCTCTTAACTTAAAATATTTTTTTTGTCTATCCTTGATGCTGTCGATTGAACGTCAATAAAAAGTTCTATTGCCCCTGTTGGCACTTCAAGCGGGCAAAAATTCAAATGTTTATTGATGTCTTGATAGTGGTTTTGTTAATTTCAGTTATTTTATTCAAGAGTATTGATTGTGCGAGTATCGATGTGGAGAAATAATTATTGATGAAGATCTCATAGGATCATTGCTTTCTTATTTTATTACAACGAAATCAGAAGAACATGAAAGGAAAAATGATTTAGCTCCCGTATTACATTGTTTAGTACGGATTGAAATTACATGTCGTTGAGCATATTTAACTTGTAATGAAGAAATCCGAAATCCTTCGATTCTCTGTAACGGATTCAAATGGTTAAAATCGACATTTCAATCTTGAAATGTTTCTTCTCAATAATAACAGTTGCGGCAGAATAAATTGGTGTCAGACTATTCGTTGAGTTAATGTTTTATTGATCTTGCTCTGAACGTGAGCATTTTTCCAATTGAGCGGGTTTTCAGTTCTCTACCGGATTTGTAGGACAAATTTTTCTCTTGAAATTTGGACATAACTTTTCAGTAAAGAACCTTCGAAACGTAACAAACGGATTCGTTGAAGCGTTTCTGTTGACTGGTAACAAAACATATGAAAACAATAGAATTTTGGCGCCTTGTTGTGATTGAAGATTTCCATCGATCAGGTTTAACCTGAAACGTCTCATGATCATTCTTGCGGCGTTTGCTAAAATATGTTATCTTTCAGATTTCCGAGAATATTGTTCCTTCAATTTACAGTTTCGACGCTCGTGAGATACCAGATTTAATAAAACTAAAATACCATATTTTGGGTTAGAGTTTTCGCGGTTGCGATTGTAATGGGTAGCCTCCTAGATTCAACGACAAAAATTGATCTTTCATTTTGTTTTCTTCGATTCAAATTGCATGATACACAATGGCTACGTATAGAGTTGGGTATGAGAGATGTCGGTAAGATAGAATTGTGAAAGACAATGCTGATCAAATTTCAAGCATAATATAGAAAATTGGAGGAATCAATCCTTTTAGTAGAGAAAAACTTAAACAACAGATTGACTTATACAGGGATATTTAAGATGAGAAGATTTGGTGAGCGAAATAAGAACATTATAACAACATAAAAATAAAAATGATTTTCATCTCAATAAAAATAGTTAATATAAAATAGAAGCTGAAGAAAAAAGTATGCAGAAAACTATTTGAAATGTTTTTCTGAACAATATGTATAAGTTTTTTATGTGGCAATTCTCATTAGATAGATTAAAAAGTTGCATAAACAGTATGTAAAAAAGCATAAATCACAAATAGGAACATTGCTGTGCTTGCGAATACGGTATTTCAATTAACTATAATGTTTTGATTCTTTATATTTTATTGTTTATTAAGGGCCTCCTTCGCCTCAGATCTGAGTCTTCACTTAGAAAGGTCCGTTTGACCTGAAATTTTCAGGGATGACTGGTCGTCATTAGAAACAGTCATGAGAAACTTTTCAGTTCGATATATTGTTTTAAATTAAATCCAACACCAATACGTAACTTTTGATAGAACAGGATTTAAAATTTTGCTTTAGTTCGTGTTTTGAAAGTATTTTCCTTGAATAGGGGTCAAAATTTGACTAAAAATGACCACCTGTTGATATTGAATTCGACGTTTCTAAGTTCAGGAATCAAATATAAAAAATCTCATTGGACAAGATTTTACTTGCACTTGAAGCTTCAAAAAAAATGACGTTAATATCTTAAATCGCTTTAAACTAGTTTCAGTTTCTCCGACAAAAAAACCTTGTTTTGAGAAAAACGATAAATAATTTTAAGGGGGTGGGAACGCGCTTCCTCGTTTTTCCATTTAATAGGCTCATCTGATCGAACATACTTTTTTACGTATATCCTCCAGCTTTAACGTCTTTCTGATTTATCTACCACGAATTATAATCAAATCAAGACCAGATTGTTTTTTGTTAAAACTCATCCCTGGACGCATCTATTATTAAACTGACTCTGCACATAAAGTAAAAGCGAAACCAAACTCTTTACATATGAATCGATTGAGAATTCTCCTCTCTATCTGACACATTTTAAACGAGTCTGAAAGAAAAATCTTTGCGTACCATTCTGTAGTGAATACTAGGGTTTTGACAGCTTTTGTTTACACTCCAATAACTTTCAGTCGTGTTTTCAGTATTATGTTGATATTCAAAAATATATATCAGCGTAGCATCCAATAGAGAATTTCAACCGCTACAAAATGCCTTAAAAATATTGAAATTATAACAACGGTTTGAGAAACAAAACCTAGAGTGATACTAGTGTGGAAACCTGCTTTTTGCTTATTTTCACTTTTAACTTGCAAATTTGCACGAGAAAAATGTCAAATTCAACAAAATGAATACGATATTGTTAATCCGCATTAAAAACTGGGTAGAATTACATAGTTTACAAAAGGTTCCAGGGATAGTCAATTTTTTTTCGATTTTTCACGCGTACTCCCGTTCAGGGATAGGGCGAGAAGTCATCATCGCCAAAAAACCTTTTAATCCCTCAATTGAATGAAATCGATAGAACTATCATTTCTGCACATATGCATTGTATTTCTTCTTTCCTAAACGGATTTCTTTAATTACAAGAGAACGATCAGTGAAGCAAGGTAAAACAAATTGTCGTCGGGTCGTTAACTGTCTCTTTTTTATCCGGAGAAGATTTTTATGGGAAACAAACCTCATGTTCGTGATCAGCGTACTGAACAAGCTATGTCTAGATCGAACTTCGGAAAAAAGAAAAAAAATGGTTTTCAGGAGGGTGGCCAACGCAAAATGATTTTACAAAAAACAAAAATATTTGTTCAGAATTTTATACTGATTCCAACCATGTAACAATTTGTTTTTTTTTGAGAAAATAGTTCGGTCAAAAAATGACCTTACCGCTACTTGTCTTTTCTAGAAAAACAAAGGTACGGTTTAGTATTTTTTCGATAAATCCCTTGTAGTCGAACGTTTTTCAAAAAGCCTATATATATTCTGAAAGAGGAGACATTGAGGCATCTACCCATGATAAAAACTCAAACTTTAATCTTTTCAAAAAATCGACCTTTTTAAGGGGGGGGGGGCTTAAATGATGGAAGGTTGAGCTACCTTTTACCGATTCAAAGTGGCACAATACAAAGAACATTTTATATGTAGATATTACAAACAGGGAAAGTTTTTCGCTCAATTATCATTCAAATTTCATGCAAACTGGCACTGATTAGGTATCAAAATATTCTATGTTGAAGCAATCTTATGTTTGAAAGTCAATATAAAAAAACTTTTTTTAAATTTCGCTTCAGTTTACTTTCATATTTTCGTTAGTGGCACTGAATTTGATGAAATTGATCATAATGGAGTAATACATAATAGAAGATGTATCTATAGAGCAGGCGCTGTATGATCACAGTGATTATGAGAAATAGTTGCCAAATGACGATTATCACCATAACTTTTATCATGATGTGAATAGTTTAAAATCAAATTCTGATTGAAAATACAATTGATAATCATTATCTGCACTATTTCGATAGATTACGTAGTTCTTGATTCAATCATACATGTCATCACTGACCTGATATAAGTTAAATTTTCCTGCTAATCAATTCACATTTTCATTTATATCTAATGCATAAATAATAAATATAAAAAAAAATGAAAAGACACTTTTTGGTTAACCTCTTCGTTTCATGAAGAAATAATAATTCAATTATGTATCATGAGAATCAGAAGTCGCCGGATTAAAGTTTTCATCACGAAACCGCAGCGAAAAACTTTTGCTCACTATGCAGCTGTAGCAAAATAAGTTTATTTCGAATAAATCTGAAACTCTTTACTCGTACTCAGTCGTTTTCCTGTTTTGTTTTCTTGGCATCTGAGAATGCAATATAAAAAAATACTGGTTCCAACGCCAGTGGAAGTATTGAGATAAATCTATTGCTATCTTTATTCAAATCTTCTCAAATAAAGACTGGAAAATGTGCACGCATAAACAAAGAATGAATTCCAGAACAATATAGATTTTTACAATAAAAGACTTTGTAATCTATTGTAATATCGGTTAGTTATCTTGGATTCGCTTCTTCAGTTACGCTTCCCAAGTCGTTATCACTGGCTCGATAATCATCAGAAATGGAAATGAAAAAGTACTTATTCGAACTCGGATAAAATATATTCAAATAAAAAAAGCTAGGGGTGTTTCAAGACTTTGTGATTGATTTTCTATCATTTTCCAAATATGGCATGCGCACAATGCAATCAGAAAGAGATTTTTCATAGTTATTGTTAAAGATAGCTCTATTGAGAATAGTAGTGAAATCTATCCATACGTTGACTTTTTTCACTACGTATAGATGTACTTGATAATCAATAAGAGAAGTTAAACAACTATCCTCGTACATATGGATCCGCATAGATAGATTTCTTTCAATAATACATAGCTATGAATTGTCATTGGAAACATTCGAATTAATTCTAAATATCTTAGCTTTGATTATCGTGTTTTATAAATAGAAACTAATTAATTCTCATAGGACAGGGAACACTTTACGCCTTATTTGAGGCCTCTTCAATTGTTTCCTTCTTATTTCAGAAAAAGAACGAGCAAAAAAAGAAATTCAAGCTTCAATTACTTATAATGTAATAAATATCTTCATGTTTTTTCGACCTATGAAGTGATTCTGAACTGGTCTAATAGTGCATAAAAAGTAGAAGAGTGAGAACTCCTTTTAATTGCTTGATTGATAAATCAACTAGAGAGGTATTTCAAGTTTTATTAATCATTTTTTAGAAGAATAAGTCATCTGTGTTGAAATCTCTTTTTTTTTCATCTAGGATATTTCTGTTTCATATTCAGCATGATAGTCAATAGGAACATTTGGTAATTCATTTACATGGTGAAATAGATATATCGGTCAATTTCAAACACATTATAAAATATAGAAAATATGCGGAATTAATTGATATTTGGACTTTTTCAATTATATATATATATATATATGCATGATACAATACTTCAAATTCACTGTTGTCTATCGATGGTAGCGGATGGATAAATCAAATATTAATGCTTTTCTTTTTATTGTCGAATCAGGATTTATTATTTTTGGTAAGTAGTAAGGACTAGGACAGGCCAACTTTTGGTAGCACTGAACCACTCATAATAGGCTAAGAAGAAAATCTTCAAAATGTCTGGGCTTCTGATCGTTTTTTGTTGATGTGACTTTCCTATGTATTTTTTGTTTTACATATTAATATTATGATGATAATTGAATGGGTAGAAAAGAATGTCTTCATAAGAAGACAAGAAAGTCATGAATACTCAAACGATGGACTATACGAAAATGTTTATTGATCTAATATATTATCTATTGAAGTATTAACATTTAGACAAAAAAAAAAGAATATCTGCTTTCTACTTCAGAATGGAATAGTAAAAACTCCGTTAAAATAGTTATTCGAAAACAAACGAAGAATAGATCAGACATGCGTGTAACGAGCAAATCGAAAATCAGGTTGTATGTCGATCTTCGAAAAGCTCGATAGTCAGCCTGTCGGAAGTAGAGAAAAACTTCTCTTCTCATTTGATAACAATATTATTTAAAAAAAATTAAATTTATTTAATGCAGACAATTATTATAGAATAATAACTACTATATCAATTATATGATTCTATTATAAACGATAATTCATATTTATATGTTCAATAGGAAATGAATAATATGCATGGAACGTCAGGACATCTTTTTTTTCTTAATCATTTCTCATTAATTGTTCAATGTAGAATTTTCTGTCAACGACATATATGATATAAAATAACTGAAAATAAGTATAATGTGCTAAAGGGTTTCATAATTGCAAGAGAATTGCTTAGGAGAAAAGTTTTTTTTTTCTCCTCTTCTATTAGCATTAACGATTAGATATTTTGTGAATAAGGCAAAGAAAAATGTTCATTAAACTCTATTCAACACGTCAAAATAGGTAAGTAAGGCGTTGTTTAGAAGCTAAAACATTTTCTTAAAATATTAATGAATTTAGTTAAAAGGAGTTTTCTAGGATCCGATTCATTTGAAAATAAATTCCTTGTTTTTTTCTATGTTTGAATCCAATGGTCATAAACAATCTATAAACAGAATTTTTTTTTCTTCGTTTTTTCATCCTAGAAATAAGTTGAGTGCATGCATAAAAATGTTTCACTCTATTCGCTAGATCGATCTTAATATGTATACGATAATAACCGATAAACTTCTTAGAATAAAATCAGCATTTGCTATGTTATTGAATCTGAGTTTGTTAGCATCTTATTAAAAATGTTCCATCAGACTTTAGATAAGAAATGATTGACTTCGTTTATTACCACATGTATTTGCTATAGAATTCTTTTAATTACATAAATTCTCCTCTTTTTCCTTTTCAATTTAGCATACATACAAAAGAAATAAGAACAAAATGGAATCAACAATTTAGGTAAAGATAAAAGAGAAAACGATTAAGAAGTTTTTCCGATAGACTATGATTACTTTTTTTTTCTTCAGTCTAATCGTTTCATTCAATTTATAGAGTAATATTATCAATAGATAAAGACATCAAACAATAGTAGCGACGTCAACTACCTCTTATAAGTATTTTAGTTTGACTTCATTTTCTTTCTCTTTTTTACTGTTGTATGTTGCGTGTGTGTATATATATATATATGCATACGCTTACAAGATGATGTTATTAGTGGGCCTTTTAACGTTGTATCTATTATTGATGTAAAACAGATTTTATTTTCAGTCAGTTAAAGAATGAGTGGATGTGAGTGAGTAAGTGAGAATTATTTATGCCAAGTATTTGATCGCCGATCGCCATCCTCATTGACTTCGGTCCTGTCTGCTTTGATCTCTCTTATTCTGTCTCGTATATGCATACACAAATTATGAGAATGTTGCTTAATCGTTAAAAATCAAACATGTTAATTTGTAGACGAACGAAGACTGCAATTCGAGATAATCGAATTAGTGGTACTCTACTCTACTCTGTTCTGTTCTCCCTCTCTCTCTCTATTTCGCTATCGTTAGTGAAGAAAATTTTAGAACTTAGGTCTAATGATTTCTCAACAAAAAAAGAAAACAGTACAGACTCTTTTATTTTTTTTTATAATGTTTGAATGGAGTCAATTGTATCTGTTATGAATTGTGAACAACAGTCAATCGGAAAGTGTTGTTGCTATTAACGAGAATAAAAAAAAGAAGAATGAAACTTACATGTAATAGAAGTTAGTTATATAAAGAAAATAAAGAGACTTTCGGCCTAAATTAGCCTCGCTTTTGATTTTCATAGCATTTCCTCTACTAATTTTTCCGGCAGTTGATCTTTTTTTTTTACAAAATGCATACAAGTGAATGAGTAAGTACGATAACTTAGAACGCGATAGAAGAAAAAAGAACTTCTAGTAGTCTATAGATCGAAAGGTTTCGAAATAAATTTAATGCAAAGTTAAAGTAGATTAGTAGGAAGTAAGTGAATCCTAAATGAAATTGTCTTTTTGCATAATCAATAGATGTATTTATGTTGAATATGGTTTGTAGTAGTAGTAATAGTCGTAGTAGAATAAGAAAAGAAACTGACTTATTTTCCTTTTCTCTTGAACTAGGCTCTCTTACTCATCGTCATTGGCGTTCATCGATTCCATCAAGTGTGCGAGAGCGCGCATCTCCTCTTGTCAAGTATCCCTCTTGCCTCTCTCTCTCTCTCTTTTTCTCCTCTGTCTCATGATGTCAATTATCGATTCTGGATGTCTTCCTCTTCGAATTATTCCGGAGCGGATCTACTCTTCTTCCTCTTTTTGCCTTCTTATATATATATATATATATATAGATAGATATAGATATATGTATTTGTATGTGTGTGCCCCAGCGCGATAGCAAACATGGAAGTATCCATGTCTCTTGCCTGCTAGACAGAGAATATAAGAATAAATGAAGGTTGTTTTGTGTACAAAACTATACATTCGATCCGAAATTTTGACCTTAATGTTGAGGTTATCATTTTGACAATTGTATAACACGAACTATGACATTCTAGTTTTTTTTTTTCATTCACTGTTTCATTTGCTGACCTTTTCGGCAAAGAATATTCAAGCACGACAATCGAACATTTGTCTCATTATTTCAAACATAGAGAAAATGAGATGGAAGTGAAAGAACAATTTCTGATCGTAATCGTTCGTTTGTTCGTTCTTGAACAAGAGAAGAAGAAGAAGACTCTAGAGGTAACACTTGGTATTTCACGCTGAGAAGCGCACAAGTATTTAAGATAATCAGATAATAGTCACTTTGGGTGTAAAGCGATGGAGAAGAGAGAAGATGATAATCATAATGATTTTTTTAGCTGTTATTAGCTCCTGCATACGCACGCACTTCTATATTGTCCCAGGAGACAAATGAATAGCTCGTAAAAGCGTGTTGTCGTCAATATTCACCATCATCATCCTCATCCTCATTTGTCTCTAGAGTTAACAAGCATATAGAGATGTATCCATGTATTTATGTATATTTATAAAACGATTGTTTGACAGTTATTGGTATATTTGAACGAACGAGTCAGATTCGGTAAGCAGCTTTTCAAAGATTTACTTTTCTTTTTTCTCTATATTGACTAAATAAAATAAAAAATGTATCGATTAACTCTTTGTGAACAATTGTCATTCGGTTGTGTGAAAAGAAAGGAAAGGAAAAAGAAAGAACAATTTTCCTTTCTTTCCTTACATAATTCTCTTTTTTATATCAGGCATTCAACCGAAAAAAAAATCGACAACGAAACATGACATTTGTTTCATTTTTTTTGACAATAAAAAAAAAGAAACGAATCATAACTTTTTTCTTTCTCTTTTTTATTCAAGCTTCTTATACTGCACATGATTTTTTCCTTTTTCTTTTCAAACTCTTATAAAGACTCTTATAAAGTATTTCATAAAATTTATATATATAATATATATATATATATATAGAGAGAGAGAGTTATATTAAGAAGTAGAAAAGAGAAAATGAGAAAGAAATAAAACAGCTCGTATTTTGATTGACTACTTGACTTGACTCTTAAAACATGTTCTTGTTAGAAGATTGAGACAGAAAAGTTCAATAATCATCATCGTCATCTTTTTACTAGTCTTCATTTGCTGCTGTCATTTTGATCTGTAAAATCTCTCGTCTATCTCCTTTATTTTCGTCTCATCACATTTTCATTTCATTGCTCAAATACACAATCACTTTGTCGTTATGACTTATCTGGTCTATATCTCATGTTGGCAATCTCAAATATTGCCAGTGAAAAAGAAGAAAGAATGCAAGGAGAATAGGCAAATGAGAACATTGATTTTTGTTGTTAATTTTTTCTTTGTGTGCTTAAACAGAAAGAAAACTTTATGTTTGCTAATTAATAAATGAAATCTTTCTGTTTCTTGGACAACCACACATATTCATTATGAATTTGAAGAGAGGACATGGGTTGCACTTGGAAACACATAAGCACACAAGACCATCAATTTCAAATTCCTATTTGAAATGACAAAAAACTTTAAAAAAAAGAAATAAGAAAAAAAGAAGAAGAAGAAGAGAATAATTAATGCGTACTACCGTCATCCACAACCTGATCATTCAGCGTCCTCGTTTTTCTCTCCCTCTATTCTCACTCGTCAACCACTTTCTCTCGCTTGTGCAATCACACACACAATCATAATAATATGTTCTCGCTACGCACGACGCGCGCTTGCGTCTCTTGTTCTTTGTTCAAAATTTTCCTTCCCTTTTCTCTGCTATTGCTGTCTTCTGATCACTCAAAGAAAGGAGAGAGAGAGAGAGAGAGAGAGTAGAAGAAGAAAAGAAATCTGTGTGCAAATTACTCAAATCTTTTATGAATGAACGCATAGGGGCGAAAAAGGGAAAAACTCGTTGTTCGCACATACACACATACACTCGTCGTTTTCCCTTCTTTTTTTCTTCTCTCTTATTCTTGTTCGTTGCTCCTATTTATTTCTGTTATTACTTGTCATGAGTTTTGGTTCTACAAAAAACTTTATCTGTTTCTCTTTTCCTTATATATTTAATTGCGATCGATTAACATATACAGGTACAAATATACTGTTCTCTCAAGTTCCCCTTTTTTATCTCTCTTGAAAAACATCTTGTTGTGTCTCGTTTTGTTAATATGCTCTCTTATTACTTGCTATCCTTCTCCGTTTCTTTAAGAGGTCCATTGTTATTCTGTTCAAATGATGAGCAGCAAAAAGGAAGCCCCATTGTCTCATGTTTTCCCTCCTCTCTCTCTCTCTCCCTATGCTGTTAGCATTCGATTGCTGTCTTTAGATTTGAAACCTTGTCGAACAAGTCGATTGCTGGTAGTGAACAACAACACTAATAAAGACATTGAACAGCAATAACAACATTATCAAAATTTGACACAATTTACTACTAGACAATTTAAAAATACTATGTACACTTTAACGCAAATTGAAAGACAAATCGATCCCGGAAGATCTTGTACAGACACAACAACTTTCGAACACAATGGAGGTAAATTAAACAGAAAGAGTTTTCTTTTTCTCTTCATTTATCTTTTGAATACTATCAATTTTGATAATTGATTCTTGAGATATAACAATACGAATAAGTTTTCATGGAAATGCCATTCTAGAAAAGGTCGCTCTTGTTGTACTAGAGATAAAGATAGAGAATAGATGTTTGTCTTGAGAAAGTATCTGTTATTGAATGAATAAATTCTTTCACAAGTAGTACATCGTTGTGTGATTTTTTCTCTCTATACTCTCCTATTTTGTAACGACTCGTTTATATATATATATATATATGTGTGTATATAACGATGATTTTTTTTAAATAGTTTTCTCGATAAAATAAGATGAAGTGTTTTACTTTAAGGTTTCCTGACAATGACATGATTAACTTATGTTTTTGCATTATTTAAATAGTTCTGAAAGAAACCTGATGAAAAAAAGAATGGGTATCTTATTGCAAAAGGCAAGAGCAAAAAAAGTATGAGAATGTCTACATACAGTATGGGAAGATATTTACACGAAAAAAAATCTCATGTTTGTCCATAAATACACGCATACATTTTTGGTCATTTGACCTCACATACTTTCTCTTTTTGTAACCTTGTATCAGAATAAATATGATGCAATTTTTAATGCACTATCGTTTAGCATCTTGCTATTGATCATGAATCCAACGATCATTTATTAACAATAACTGGCCAAACGATAATTCATTACAACTATAATCAACAACTCTCTATCGATACAAATCACAGTCAGGTAAGCTAAGACAATAGACATAGACAGAGACAACAGGTTCATTAAGATAAAGACGACACATGTACATAGAGTCGGAGCTCTAAATAAACTATTACAAAAGTCATGTTGACTCGACTTGTGTACGCACGTATCATACTAGTTGTTGGTTGTAGTTTGGTGACATAAGATGTATCATATGTTTCAGAACGAACGAACAATAACGGAGACTTTACGAGGCATAAAGCGTAAGAGCAGTACAAGTAGTGACGATATGCAGCAACAACATCATACGTCATTCCATCATCTTCATCATCCTCATAATCAACAACAATCGCCGCATCCTTCTCATCACCATCATCATCATCAATATGATACATTAACAATGCAACAACAAACGACTACAAATGTTGTTACACTGCATCCATCGACTACTATACTTTTAAGTGGCCCATTAGCTGGTTCAAATTCATCTCAACAGCAGCAAACACAATCAAATATGGCTAACTATTATGCAGCACAACAACAGCAGCAACATTATGTTACTAATTATCATCATACAAATGGTAATAATCAATATAGTACAACAGCATCACCAACAACACCGACACAACAACACTATCCAACCAGTACAGATAAAGCATCTACTGCAAAAGATCGACATAAACGGGTTAGGTAAGATTTTCTTTTTTACTTTTCATTGATATTTTTTTATGTATACAACGAATATTTAAAAATTAGATGTAAACAATGTGAACCATGTTGTCGTGATGATTGTTCTGAATGTGTACATTGTAAAGATATGCCGAAATTTGGTGGTGTTGGTAAAATGAAACAATGCTGTTTAACAAAACAATGTATCGCACCAATACTACCCTCGACAGCTTCATGTCAAGTATGTTCAAAAAAGAAAGGTTCAAGAAAATTGTCACAATTGAAACCTGAAGAAATTCTCTACGAATGTGAACGTTGTATGGAAATACATCATTTACCATGTTTTCATGTATGCATCTTTTTTCTTCTACATTCTATGTTAACATAAACGCGTCTAAATGTTATTTTAGACTGCTCATCCGGATTCCTCTGCAAGTGAAGGTGTGTTTAGTGATGATATACCTGAAACATGGTTATGTCCAAAATGTATCACTGCTAATACACCTGAACCACCTTTGTATAAATTACGACCCATTGTACGACGTACATTAGTAACAACGAATAAAGGTAAAAATGGACTTATTGAAATACCTTATTCAGATCCGTCTCAACAACAACAACAACAACAACAACAACAGCAGCAGCAGCAGCAACAACAACAACAAATGAATGTTAGCCATCATCTTTTACAACAACAACAACAACAACATCATTCATTAGCTCAACCATTACCAATATCACATAGTGAACTTCATCATTTACATCATGGACATTTAGATTTACATCATTTATATGCAACCGGTGGTGGCAATTCAAATTCCAATATTAATCTTGGTGGACTTATACCTAATCATAATGATTTACACTGTGATCTATACACAGATCCATATGAAATAATGGAGAACGAAGCAAAAAAGGTGAAATATTTTTCTCTCCATACAATACTTGAAATACTGATTCTCTCGCTTTTTTTTTAAATAAAATTTTAGCGTTGTCTCTATGCAACTATGTATGCACCTAATGGTAATGGTGATTCTTCTGGCACATCAGGTGATCCATCATCGTCTTTGAATGGTGGCAATAGCAATAGTGGTCTTGTTGGTCTTGATGATCTATCGACATCTCTAAATGATTCGGATTTATATGTACCACAAATGTTTGCTGTTTAATTTGATTTTTTTCATCTATCTCTCTTCGTCATTCTCTTTCTTGTGATATATAGCATTCATTCCTTAAGTTTTTCTTCTCTTGAAATTCCATCAATGATTTTCTTTTTCTCAATTTGAAAAAAACAGGCTACGAGCAGATACCCCGGTGTATGTGCATGAGGCATAGCAAAAGCAAGAGAAAGAGAGAGAGAGAGAGAGAGAGAAACAAACAGATTTTATTTTTTCTCTTGACAATGAAAAAGTCAATAGGAAAAAAACTGATCGAATCTTCAAACAAGCTAAGGTGTTTTTATTGTTCTATCATCATAAATTAAAAAATTGTGTATTTGTGAGTGAATGTGAGACTTTTTTTTGCTTCTTTTCATTTTTATTTGCTATTCATTCTTTTCTTCTCATTTTTTTCGTCACTGTCATTGTCTCGTTTTTCTTCTGTTTTTTTTGCATTTTGCTTTCTGCGCTCATTACTACTGGAGTACTGTTCATTTTTTGAAGACAAAGACAGACGGAGAAATAATAATAATAAGATCAAAATTAAAATTAAAATTAACTTTAATTATTATAGCGAATTAAAATGGGCATTTAAAAAAAACTAGCAATTCAACTAACTTCTATACTCAATAATGCATTGTCATTAATTTAAAATAACTCTTTCCTCTTTGACATGCAATAGAATTATTAATGAAGTAAATCTTCTAGAATATTTTTATTTCTTTGATCGATTTTTTTCTTGGTTAAAATACATTATTTGATTTGTATCAGTGAGTTTTTGTTTTGCTTGTAGAAGGAAAAAAAAACTTACTCAGTTTTGCTAAAAAAATTGACTTGCATTTTTAATGACGTTGAGAATATTTGATCGTTTCAAGTGCATAAAATAAAAAAAAAATCTTTGATTTAAATAAAGAAAATAAACATGAGTAATCAACATTTTGAATCCATACGATCTCAATTTATTGCCTTATTTTTATGACTAAAGAAACACAAAACTGAATTTAAAACTAAAGAATAATTTTCGATGAAAACTTTCAAATAGGCAACATTTAAAGCTCTAACATGAAAAGTGCCACATTTTAGATGAGAGCACTCAGCTTATTTTTATAGTGAAACTTTCAGCCATTTATTCAAGCACTCTCTCTTGATTTTTAAATTAACATCTGATTGCGAATTTGATATGATTGAATAATTATATAGTGTATTGTTGAAAAGGTTTTCTTCCAGGCGTTTTAAAATACAAACAATTGATCATCAAAAGAATCTTTACAATATGTTATTTCATAAGCAGATATGAGTTTTAATAAAAACGTTTTCTTATTTTAGGTACTCGAACAATAGCGACTTATAAAACTCATTGAGATAGTGGAAATTGATAGTGATGAATACAAAAGAAACACAATAGGATATCAATATTTCGACATTTTTACATGCACGATCGATGAAACTTCTAAACAGATCGAAATGAATTTGTCTTTTCTTGATTAAGAAAAGTAAAGATAGTATAACTTACTGTTCTAAATCAATCAATGTATCAAAATAGGAAAATTACGTCAGAAGAAAAAAAGACGCAATGCATTTACTGCTAATTCATAATAGCGAAAATCGATAACTAGAATAAGTCAGCATGGTTTAATTGCGATTGGACCCATTCAAGTTGACCAGTCCTTAACATCTCGGGACTTCGGAATGAATGACATTGAAAAAATCGAAACTACTAGTAACTATTTAATTTGGCTGAAGGATGATTTTGGAGGACATTTGATTTTATTCGGAAGGTTTTCTTCTATCAGAATCCGGGCTTCATCATCAAATTTTCCTAATCCCTTGTTTTCGAATCTTACGATAGACAAATTACAGCGTTGGCTATCCTCTCCTCTCATCTAAGAATCATTCCATACGTATAAGAACTAATTTTGTTGAGCGTATCATTTTATGGCATAAACTTTTTGGATTGTATCATATCTAGGCTTGGTCATGAAACTTGCAGAACTTTTTAATGACGTTTCCTAAGCAGATTAGTTTATATTTACTTTGATTATCCCCAATTAGATCGCTAGAGAACTTCAATAGTTATTGAAATTTATGTTTCAACACTAATGAAACATGTCATAGATTTCATGCATAGTATTTTTAATTTAATTGGTTTTAAATTTTTACTGAAGAATGCTAGCTGATGATTAATTTATCTGCATGATTTTTATCTGGTGTTAAAAGATTCTGAATCATCTGTTATAGATAAGTGACCAATGACGATGGTTCATTGTCAAAAACGGTCAAATGTAAAAGATAGAGTCGAACTCAATACCGCGACTCATCGTCAAGGATGACTCATGCTTGCCTGAATCAGCCCCAGCTCAGAATGATACTACCAAAAGCTTATTATTAAAGTGATTAAGAATTAAGTAAGATTGAAGAATATAAATGCTTGAAAAAACAGCACATGAGATCAGCCGAATTATCCATTGAACCGAAAAGATAAGATACGCACATGGATATATAAATACTAAATCCAAAAATACTTCTACTTATTAACTTAGGTTTTAAATTGCTCGCATTCAACAATAAACATATGCCTGAAAAATATTCGCATAATGAAGAAGTCTGCAGTGATTTATACAATCGATTAAAATCTAATAGTATCTATTCTCTGACTTGTGACACGGTCCTTGAAGAAAGCCCGTTAAATTCAAATTCAAGTGAGTCGATCGGCTTGGAAAAAATCCATATGAGCGTGTTCTCTTTCGAGTCCTGGTATGAATTTTTAAATTACTTTCTAATCGAACCAAGTCAATTTGTTCGAACACGTTGCTGAAATGCAAGGTAAATTTTAAGTCAAATAGAATTTAATGAAAGTAAAAATTAATTGAATCATGCACATTTTTTAAATTACGTAAAAATAGGTAATGAAAATCTTCGTATGTTACATTCGAATGTCACTACTATTGAAGTTTAACGAATGAAAACATCAAATATTGATAAACAAAAAACTTTTCAAAAAAAACAAAACAAATCAATCGAGGTATTACAATTAGCATATTTTTCATATGCATATATGATAGTTTTATTAGTTTTTGACCTATAAGCTTAGCATTGATTGTTTTCTAACGGATATTGCTGAAAATCAATATGGAATCTACAATGAATCTTTGTTTCTAATTAATTCTATTAGATCAATCCATCATAAAAGTAACATTGATTCAGTACATCCGATTCGATTTTCTTTTTAAAACTATTCCTCTTGTGTCGTCAAAATAGATTAATGTCTAATTTTGTCTTCTAAAATGAATAATAATAAAAACCATTGATTTCATCGATAGATACATAAGCAAGTTAAAATAATCGCTGCGGTAGTCATAAAAAATTTAAATAAACTATGAAACTTTATGCAGGTGATTATCTGTTTTTAAAACGATTATCAGATTGAAAACAGAACTAGTAACACAGCAGAAATTCCAGCAACTGTTACATCTAATCGGTAAATATATGATCATTTTCAGCCATTATGGAATAATATTGATAGTCGTTAAGCATCTCGGTTCGAGTTATTTTCTCATTCGTCCTGCTAATGTTCCTTATCCTCAGATAAACTATGCTTTAATGTTTATTCTTCATACGATGAAACTCTGAGGACATTTTTTTTTGTACTTATTATAAAACTCTATCGAAGTTAACCTTGTGACACGATGTTTTTCAGGCAATATTATGTGTGCGCGGTCAACAGTCACATCAAGATCATAAGCATAGTAAAATTAGATTTGTTTCCTCTTTCCTCGATATCACCCAATTGTGAAGAACGAATTGTAGAATCTAACAAGTTCCGTTTGTATACTTTCTACAAAAATATTTGACCAAATTATTTAGCGAAGTCCGTTAATTTGTGTATAAAAACCAGAAGAAAGCTGGACAGATATGTAATCAATCTCAAATTTGTTCAAGTGATTCAGCTCATTCGGAACATGATCATCCAATGCGTGCGAAATCTTTAACAAATCATAAACACTAACAAACATAGACAACTTTTATTTAATCTGACAACACGGATTTTATGGCAGGACCCTGTTTCTGTTAATTATTTACTAAGACTATTTATAAACAATAGCACTAGTACAATTCTTATATATAGTTGTTAATAACATTTACATCACGCTTTAACTAGGGTGTTTTTACTTCAACAACGATATACTTAGATAAAAAAAAGAACGAACTTTTCTGAGAGAACAGCTGATGATGATAAAGAAATTAGAACTTCTATTTATTAAATTTTATTAATCAAATAAGAGAAAAATTCTATCATCGTCTAAGAAATAAATAAAGTTAAAATCATACTAAAACATTGTTAATCGTATTCAAATTAAATCATGTGAAAATAATACTATTTATATGGTCTCGATCATATGCACCCAATAATGGAAGTTCATGGAGAGCAGACACGGAGTCGGAAGTGTCAATATATGAAGCAATTGTTTTTTTTTTGAAACTATATATTGAAGAAATATGAAACAATGTTTTGTTAAACTCTAATTCTAACGTTTCTTTTTCTCAGCTCAGCTCATATTTAGAACTGAAAATTAGTTTTGACATTGAACAAATAAAGTCTTCGAGAAGCAATTTTCTGGTTACTGATTCAAGTTATACGGTGATGCGAAAACTTTTATTGTTTGCCTTTTGTTTTTGTTTTGATTTCCGTTTCCCCGTTAAATGACTATGATAAATAGCTTTTAGCGTTTATCTAAATAATGAACATTGACAAGAATATGATTATACAATATCGTTATGAATCAAAATCAGTTCCTGTTTCTATTAATACATTCTCCTATGACTGATCAACGCTTTGAATACAGATTCAATACAGGCCATTTGCAAAAAGTGCTAATGTTTCAAGATAAAAATAGTTATTAAAAAGGATAAATTGATACATTCTGTAGACGCACGTATTTAAAAGAGATGAAAACAAAATTCATGCATCAATTATTTATTTTAAAATGTAAAATAATCTGTATTTTTCTTTCAATATTCTAATACGCCGAATAAGCGTTTGTTAAGATATTATTTCAATTACTTCTTTCATCTGTTTTTCTTTTTTTTGATGAGATCGGAAAATAAAGCTAGCCGATTTTCTCATCGTTTGAGGTTGAATAGGTAACACTTGTCAGTTCTCGATGTTTTTTCATTAGCTTTTGGTTGCTTTTTCGTACTGATTAACTTATTTCAATAATAGCCATTAACGAACACATCAAAATCATATGTGAAATGTACGTGCCATGCATACCGGTTCTATACATATCTTTACACACAATCAACATATGATTATTATTATCGAACAGGAAATGAATCAGAACAAAATGTAGGAAAAAATTCGTCTACTGACAAATCGAGATTCTTGAGTTACCACATATTAAATATCAATATTCAGGTTCAGAAAGAAAAATTCAAACATTTTATTAGTGTGATTGAATAATAATTGTATTGATCGATGAGAACAGAATCAAGTGACAAGTTGATATATAGGCTAATATGTTTCCTATTGACTAAGTACGAAAGTGAGGAGGATCTTTTTCAAAATACGTGATCGGAGAAGCAAATAAAAAGAAATCACCGAACAAAGAACCAGAGAGAAATACGACAAGAAAGAAAATCCGAAATCCATTAGCTACGGAGAATAAAAAGAAGCTAACCGACATTCGCATAGAACTCTTCTTTTTTTCTCTTTCCCTTATCATTCGCAGTTTCATTGAGCAATCGATTATCTCAGCTTTCACACATCAATATTTTCTTCATTGAAAAATCAGGTACATGTAGTATTATTCATTCCGTTCATTGTTGTCTTATATTAATACTATATTTTTAGTAATCATGCGTATGATATCGATCAACTTTATTCTATGTCTATTAATTGTCTTGATTGGTATTGCTGTTTCATCAAGTTCATCCACCGATAACGATGAAAGTGCACCACCAGCTGATTGGAATTACTTCGATGCTTATTATCCATATCATCTTCTTAAAGCCCGCGCTGCTAAATCACGATTTTGGAAACGTGCACCTCATCGTAAATTTTGGAAACGATCCTTATCTGAATTGGCCATGAACAATGACGATATGACTGAATTTCAATATGGTCAAGATCAACAACAAGAAAAACATTAAGTCATTCAAGCGTAGTGCAAAAATATGAAAAGACCTTTTCTCTTTTTCTCTCAAAATGTTTTCTCTTATTCCAATGAACTCACTGGTGTGATACTCCGTCGAATAACAAGACGAAGAAATTAGCCTGTGCATCGTTGAGAATATTAAATCTTAAATAATAATAAAAAAAAAAACGGAGAAAACATAATTCAATAAAAAGCAAAAGTAAGAAGCTCGTTTTTCGCATTGTGCGATTAGCTATCCAGACTGAAATGTAATCCATAGAGACCTAACACATTTGTAATCTGAGATCATTATTCTTCAATTGTGCTCGAGGACAATGAAATAATCTATATTAGCAAGCATAGACAATAATTCATTTTCTTTCTTCATTCATGCGTGTAATGAACAGAGAAAAACGATTTATTTTCATACAATATATGACAAAAAGGAAAAGCATCTTAACAATCGATTAATCTCGATTGAGTTCTATTTCAAGATGATTAAAACGAAGTTAAATACATAAAGTTATTTTACAAAATGAATATGAATAGGCGGTCGGTTACTAGAAGTAAATACTTCATATCTAGTGTTGTTTATTTGTCGTTCATCTATTTGCTCATAATAAACAGAACGATTGAATACTTGCGAATTCGGTTTAGTACATTGCAATTTAGGTAAACATGAAGATTGAACACATTTACACCGGTTTTTATCTGTATTTAGTAATGTTTGATAGGATGAATATTTTGCTGGACTTTCATAAGATTTTCTAAATCGCCTTCTTGGTGTACTCGTTTTATATGCTTCGCGCACTTTAATGAGAAACTGTATTAATAATATCAATAAAAGTAAAAATATTGTGATCAAACCAATTGTAAAAAGTATTTCACGTATATGAATATAAGAGACGGACGATGCGACCGATGGATAAAAACGATCGAAAGATTGTTTCAGTTTTGTGTTCCAATCGAATTCCGTAGAATTCATACTCTCTATAGGATGAATAATAAAAAGAGAAAAGAAAATGAATTCAGTTTTTCCTACACACTTGTCAAATGAGCTCTATTTCATTCGTTTTCTTTTTTTGTTTTTATTTCATCGAAAAAGAAATCAATACTACTCTCTTACACATCTTATTTCGTATGAGAAAAGAAAAATAAGTTATGAAATTTGTTCGAATTTTTCGTTTTAATTTGTACTTCTATTGGCGTGTGTCAAAAGATTTATTTTTCTTTTCTTAATATGACGATCGGCATCCTATACAATCGTTCGTCAATATATATATATATATTGATTTATTATATATAAATGCTGAGAATTGAGTAGGTAATAAAACACGCATGACTAAAGTCAAATACAATTATTGTTTTTACTAGATTGCGCAACATTACTATTGTTATTGGTTTGTCTTATGACGAATATATGATTCAAATACGTCTGATGTGTTTATTACTGTAGAAAGAAAAGGCATAAAAAATCTCAAGATTCTCGAAGTGTAAGTTCAGAATGTAAAACAATGAAACGTGGCGACAGGTAAATTTGTCGTTGTATTTACGAGACAATTTCGTTGTCGCAATCAATATTAATACGGCGTATATTCTCAGAGATATTCATTTCGTATTGGAAATAACCTTGATCGAAAAGAAAAACGAATAACTCAATAAATTCATCGATATGTTTACTTTGTTATTTTTAATGATCACTATGTTGATTTTGAAAAAAGGTAATCAAATACAAATAAAAAATTCATTTTGTTTTCTTTTCGATTTGAGCGTAACACATCTTCATCGAGTTATAGACGACCGATGATGGACAGTATACAATTGAAATTGCAGTGCTGCAAAGACAAAAGCCGTTAAGTCGTCTTGTTTCTTACTTGATTAAAAATGTGTATTCTCAACTAACTTGCATTAAAAATGTATGTCGTTTGTAAGACGAAAGAGTTCATGTTGACTTATCCCACGCTCAATTATACTAACAAAGGGATGCCATTGAGATTTTAAGCATATTTAATCGAACTAAATACATACAGGAATAAACATCGACTAATGCATTTGAAAGAAACTCAAATTTTTAATAGCATATGGCCGTTTAATATGAACTTGTGGAAAAAACAATATGATGAAAATCTATTAATTATTCCCTCCGAATTTCGACACATTCAGCAAGAATCTTTCGATTGATCGGCGGGCGTGCTCAATCTCCCTAATATTGGCTACGAGAGGGCAGCCCTGGAAACATTCTGATCGAACACGACAATATATATGTTCATTTTCATGCAAATGATTTAATTGTATCAAAAAAATTATTAGCTTCGTTATTATATTAATAGAACTGACACCAAACGTGATTACTTCAATTATACTTTTGTTTCTATTTTTTCTTGTCTGTGATACATTCTATACTTGCTAGATTATCACAATATGATAGAATTATTTCTTAATAATGAAGTGTTGATACCAATTTTCGCCACTGAATAATAATCCAATGAGAGTTCTTCATTGAGAGAAATTTATTTATATTGCTTCAGATAAAAGCTTATTGATAGACTGATTCAAGTACCTCTCCTGTAAGGAGAAAAGATATCCGCTCATGTTTCCTATGTAACATCATAAATCAAGTTTATATTTAGTTGTATTTATGGAAGAAATAACTAAACCAGCTGGAGTTCATAAGTCAATTCAACGAGCTGTCGTACCATCGATAAGAACCAACACAAGCAACACAAAATATTATCTCGTTGACCTAGAAAACAATATTCTGTAAAATGTAGTTGTCTTATAATTTCATTCATTCTATTCACTGATTCATATAATCATCGATTTAATTCCTAAAACAAAAACTCGTGAATACAATTATGAGTACCATTTTAAAACGATATGAGACAAGATAATTAGAAGTTACAACTCAACAAAGTTGTAGATCAAGGGTGTTTCTTATTTTTCTTTTGTTTTCCATCATACAATCATAGGTAGACATGTATATACTTTTCAAAGAACTGCTCGTTGGTAACTCCCATTGAAGCATTGGTGTATTCTTTGTATCGTTTTTTAGCGCTACATATCCGTGATCATATACAATCATTAATATTGAACAGGCTGTCTTGTGTTTTTCAAAATGATTTTATAATCAACATTCATTGTAGAGTTACTCTATTTTATGCTAAAAATGATTGATGATATTAAGTTCGTAAAGTGTATCATAATCAGTTTTCTTTCTTTTTTTCTATTTCATCTATTGTTATATTGTACTACTTGGCTACTATGATCTCATCATGCATCAGATCGACATCTGTAAAGTAGTTTATCGACGACACTAAAAAAAAGCAACTTTGTTAAAAATTCAAAGGATGAGTTTATTGAATGTTGTTTCTTTAAATAGAACTCGAAGTACGATGAATGACAAGTGCCTGAAGTAGCACTTGTAATATTTCGTATAAGGAAGATTGATTGTAACTTGAAAGTATCGGCATTAAACAATATGATGAGAAATTTAGATTGCCAAGATTTTCAATCGAACTCAACTTATTGTTATCAAGATAATTAAATTGCTAGTCAATTTTTGAAGCGAACAACATTTTCATTGGTTAAAGATCTTGAGTGAATATTAGATCAATTGAATAAAACAATACATCACTCTGCAGTCTATCAGCTGTTGTTTTTTTTACACAAAGAGCGCCACATGAGAAAGAAAAACAATGATAGTGTACGAAGTAAATAATAGGAAAACATGCAAGGATTATCGTTCTTTAACTGATAAAATGACGGTTTATCAATTATTTCTATTAATCATAATGAAATTCAATGAAGGTGTTCTATTTAAAAAAATTCAATTTAACAATTATCTATCTGATTTAGATAATTGAATTTGACATATCTTGAAAAATATAATCTAGTGTCTATAATTAATCGACTAACATTATTTGTGAAAAAAAGACGACTGAGAAGAAAAAGCAGAGTAGAAGAACCTAATTGTTTTCTTTAATTTCCTTTCTCTACAACTATTTATATGATCGATATAGTCCGAAACAGATCTAGCGAGCAAAGTCAGAGTAGATGTCCTTTGACATGTGCATTACACATTCAAATTCTCTTCTCATAGTCTCAGAGGCGAAAACAGAGATTATGCCAATAGTTTTTACATATATTTTCATATGCATCAATAATGAACAATGTTCTATACATTATTATTTATTGTTCCGTTCACATATTTAGTTCCAATCAAGTTAAGGTATAATAGCCAAAAAAAGCAAAGTCGAGACATCTAAGTGTACTTGAGGTTTCTTTTCTTTTTCTTTTTTTGTTATGCTTTCTGTTGCTTAGAGAGAAAGTGATCAATCAAGTAGTACGATTTTTTCAGATTACTCAAATGCAAGAGGAAGTTCATTATACATTGGAAATAATATTAGAGTGAAGATGTGTAACACAATGTTTCTTTTGCACATTTCTTGCAAAATTGATGCATCGAAATCTCGCGAGATTTCGCTCATGAATCTGTCGTATTTAACAACACATAGTAAAGCATCCTGTGGCGACATTTTTAAACGTAAGCAACATATGTCAAAAGAACAGTGTCTAAATAGGGTTTTTCTTATTTTTCTTAAAACTACTTCGAGCTCGAACAATATATTCTCAGTTTCATTCTTTCTTATTCAGAATAAACTTCAATTCGATACATTCCTTGCACTCCCAATCTTTTCATTAAACAATGCTTCTACATTTTCCTTATTCCCATTGAATTCATTCAATCATCCACTTTGTTCACTATTTTCCCATCTTTCCCCCTCAAATCTTTGTATTTCATTCGTTTATTTATCTAGGGTGGCGTCTTTTCTAGAAGTAGTTTTTCCCTGATTCACTAACAGCACTTGCCTGAATATTCATTACAATGATTTTGATGAGCATGACAAGACTCAAGGAAACAAACGAACGGACGAGCGCAAACAAAGTAAAACGTGTCGTTTGTTGAAAAGTTCATGCTCAATTCATATGGTATCGCTTAGTTGTTACTATTATTATTGCATTTCATTACAATACGAATGTAAAACTACAGGAATAAATGAGTAGAGTAGAGAGCGAGAGAAAGAGAAGACAAAAAGAACCGTTTAGAACTGTTTATCTTTCCGGGTACCGACATATAGAACTTGTATATAAAAAATTAAGAAATGGTGTCGAACTCACTTCACTCATATATTGTTATCGTTGACGCATACGCATTCAAAAATCTATAGAGTAAGTCTAGCACTGTGCAATGTCAGGCTTATTCTTAGGGAGTTCTTAGCGCATTTTTTGTTTTGACTTAAATATATTAATGACTTTGCTCATTTCTCACCGTAAGTGGTGATTTTTCTGAGTAAATGTTTTTATCGAGATTTCTTTTTCAAATTTATTTCAGATCCTACTAATTAGTCATTAGTATTATCATCATCGTCGTAATTATCATCTAGATTTTGCCATCATTATTCTAACATTCATTATCGAAACACTATGCAGACAAAATTCGTTATTTTTGCTGGTCTTCTAGCCGTCCTGTTTCTTTTTCATTTCAGCACTGTTGTTGAATCAACATCGGTCGCAAACAGTGATGAACAATGGGATGGCATAAGCTCTGAAGACTATGATTCTTTTGAAAAACGTCTTGCCTCAGCAAAATTCGCAAGTGGACTCGGTAAACGATTATCATCAGCTAAATTTGCTTCGGGTCTTGGAAAGCGTCTATCATCGGCTAAATTTGCTTCGGGTTTGGGCAAACGACTTGCGTCAGCTAAATTTGCATCTGGCTTGGGCAAACGAAGTGTCCAATAAAATAAAGAAAAAAAAAATATATATATACATTAAGTATCAACATATATATATACACACACTTTAATTTTTCATTTTTCATTATATTAACCTGTGTGTGTATAGGATTCTTATCCAGTGTATAATCAATATGATCCATAAGGAACGTAGTCCCGCGAGATGAAAATGTTCTCCAGATTTGCTTCTCTACAAATAAAAAACAAAGACCAAAATGAATAATTCTTGAATATTATTGATATCCGAGATTGACAAGACTCTGCTTTAGTTCATACTGCAATTTCGTAGTATTTTATCACAGGACGCAGTCAATTTCACATAAAAGATATCAATCGCCAAAATAATAAAGAAAGCAAAATATTTATTATATATTTTAAGAAAAATATATTATAATGTCGGATATCAGAATCGGCTGTGAAAGAAACCATGACCAGTATGAAAAAAAAGACATTAAAAAGTATTTTAAATTGATCGTTAGAGAAAGAGACAGTTCATAAGTTCAATATTTTTACTTTTGATTTATCCATGAATAATTTCAATCTTTTGTTCATCATCTGTCACGTTCGTATGAGAAGAATGATATAAAAATTTGTGCAGGTCATCGTCTCGCCTTCTTGATATATCTACCTTTCTTTTTATTTGAATGTCTTCTTTTGATATCAACGATCATTATCCGTTTGTATGCAGTGAATTGAACCGGAACGAGACAGTCGACAAATAGAAATAACGATGTATTCGACAATACTTTTTCTCTCATCAATATATAAGTGTAACGGTGTTCATTTGCATATTGAAAAGAAATGTCTTACCGTTATGTCTATCCAAATGGAGCACCAGCCGTAGGTGCAGCTCCGATGTCTGGTTATAATGTTGATTCAGCATTAATGTCTGCTGGTTACCCAAATGGTACTTCTACAAATATGTACGACGATCGTAGACAACGGTAATTAATTGATTTTATTTTTTAGGCCTTTTTATTACTATTACTATTACTATTAGATCATATTCACCAGGGTCTTTCTCGTCTGATAGTGAAAGTAGTGATGATTATGAATATCGTGGACGAATGATTACACGCGAGTCGCGATGTCCACGTGATATAGTTCGCGCACCAACTCCGCCTCCTATTATTAAACGAGTTGTTGAACGAGCTCCAACACCTGAAGCACCTATCATGGAACGAGTACATATTATATTCATAGATTTAAAAATAAATTTAACAAACTATTGCTTTACATTTCTAATCTATAAAGGTTATTATTCGACCACAAGCTCAGGAAATTGTTGAGCGTGTCATTGAGCAACCACGTACACCACCACCACGTATCATTCAAAAAGAAATGCAAGAAGAAGCGCCACCACCAATTGTTCGAACACGGTATATTTTTTCTTATCATAATTTTAGATGCACATTAAGAAAATTCTATTTTATCTAGAGTTATCAAAGTCGATCGTCCACACCGTAGTGGCTATAGTCAACCAGGTTCACCCTATACTCATCAATATACTGGATTACCTTCATGTTCGAATGGTGTTTTAGGCAATAGTAATCATTATCGAACACGTTCAATTCTAGGTTCTGTAGGACGACCTACTCCATTTAATGATGGATTTGAACATAATCCGAGTTTTTCATCGGCATCAAGTTATGAATATGCTCCACCACCACAAATGGCACCAGCAGCTCCTCAAACAGCAATGATGATGATGCCACAAGTACAACCGATGGGTGTAATGCACCATCACCAACAACAACAACAGCAGCAGCAGCAGCAGCAGCAACAGCAGCAAATGCAACCACTAGGTGTCATGCAACAACAACAAATGCAACCTATTGGTGTTATGCATCAACATCCAATGCATCAACAACCTATGCAACAACAAGTTATGTATCGACCAGTTCAAATGCAATCATCCATGCAACATCCATCAATGCCACAATTAGGATCGAATTATTTTCCTCAAAATATGATGTATCCAGCACATCAAGGAATGTCATTAGGCTATCGTCCGATGATGCAACAAGGTAGAATGATTCCGAATGGTATGCCTATGATGACTGCTGGTAATACATTTGCTCCACAAGCAGGTCAGTTTCCAAGTCAACCACCAATGTTTAATCCAATGGCTCAACAACTCGCCTTTTAAATAAAATCATTTTCTATGAACTTTTTTAATCAGCATTTTCTGTTAAACTATTCAGTCAGATAATAATTCTATTTCTCTGTGGGTTATATTATCATTCATTCATGTTTTAGAAGAATAAAATTTCATCGTTGATAGATCCAAACTAAATTCCGATAGAAAAAAAAAAAGAATAAAATTTTATCGCCACAACTCTTGATAATTTCATTGTCAAAAACTATCAATCACCCGATTAATTTATATAAGAATTACATATACGTTAATATCTACTCTCGTGACAGGAAAAATTTCATCGTTATGCATTCGGATGTGTCTCATAATTTCAGTACAAGTGATCCGGAACTACAATATATAAAATCGATACTTATTTCTATCATTCTAGATCTAACCGATATTCAACTTTATAAAAATTTTCATGCACTATATGGTGATTTGAATCGAATTCTACTTTGGTGATATTCAAGATAAAAAAAAGTCTCTCCAATGATCCGCAAGCTATAGTTATAATATTCACAACAACATCAGCATATCAATGCTGAGCATTTTTATCGTACTATATCGAATGAAATCCCGTGAGTATATGAAAACAAAGTATGAGAAAAAGCACTCCAATAAAAATAAGTAACACTAAATCATAATCATGAATGCTGATTGATGAAGTAAACTAATGGTGTTCATTCTCGAGTTTTCGTGTATAAAAAAAATTCTTTTTTTCATGTCACAATGACCTTTGCATGTTATTCGCACGTATTTCTTAATGATTAAAATAAAATTTATTTGCGTTGATTTGATTTCAAAATCAACAACCGAATAAAACATGATTATGAAAAATAGTATACTGCTATTGAAATATATCTTCATTAAACATATCTATTAATACGATTTACTTATTTTATTTTCTTGATATAGAAAATTTAACAAAGGACACATGACTATAAACGGAATCCTATGTGATAAAAAATATTCTATTACGATGTTCGATTAAAATATTTAAAAAAACCCAGCATCTACTGCCATCTATACATGTCCTAGTGCGAGATATTATCGCTAAAACTGAACTATTCTCTTTAATTATTTTATTTCTTTGTAGAATTTTTAAATCAACTAAAAAATCGTGTTACTTTTATTTCCTCTGTCTCATTAACAAATTCATTGTGAGTGAATCGTTCAACGAAACAATATGGTTACTAGTCAACAGACACTGTTCATTGTCTAGCAGATCTTTGTCTATTTAACAATCGTCCGATCACTTTTTCTGTAGTCTGTTATCTTTCGATAGTCATCCATAACCATGCCTAGCTCACGTGACGATGATGTTTATCAAGCTAAATTGGCTGAACAAGCCGAACGATACGAAGGTAACATACGCAATGCTTTTTGTCGGACTATTTTACAAAAGACTTGATAATTTATAGAAATGGTTGAATCCATGAAGAAGGTCGCAAAAATTGATCAAGAATTAACAGTTGAAGAACGTAATTTACTTTCTGTTGCTTACAAAAATTTAATCGGTGCACGACGAGCATCATGGCGCATAATTACTAATATTGAAAGCAAAGAAGAAACCAAATCGGAAAATAGTAAAATGGCATTAATAAAAAAATATCGTTCTCAGGTTGGTTTTGAAATAGTTTTCTTTTATCCATAACTTATCGATTATGTTTAGGTTGAAAAAGAATTGCGTGATATTTGTCAAGACATTCTCGATTTACTCGATAAAAATCTTTTGCCAAATGCCGCATCAGGCGAAAGTAAAGTTTTCTATTTGAAAATGAAAGGTGATTATCATCGTTATAAAGCTGAATTTGCAACACAAGATGACCGCAAAGAAGCCGCTGAAAATTCTCTTATTGCATATACCAAAGCCAATGATATTGCACAAAATGAATTGCCACCAACACATCCAATACGTCTTGGTTTAGCATTAAATTTTTCGGTATTCTATTATGAAATTCTTAACACACCGGAACGAGCTTGCCGATTGGCTAAACAAGTAATTTGAAAAAATATAAATTTATTGTTAATGTTAGTTTTTCTTAAAGGCGTTCGATGATGCAATTGCTGAATTAGATACACTCAATGAAGACACATACAAAGGTATGAATTCATAGATTCGCTAGTATAAAATTTACGTTCATATATTTTTTATTTTATTTAGATTCAACATTAATTATGCAACTCCTACGCGATAATCTAACTTTATGGACAACCGATATGCCAGCTGATGGGGATAACGCTCATAATGACGTTCAAGATGTTGATGATGAGCAGAAGTGATTTATTCCTTCCAAATCGTTGTTGTTCAATAAATAAAAAAACACTAAATCTTTTTTTTTTCTTCTTTCTCGTGTTTCAAAAACAAAACTAAAACTCGCTGTTTCACTGATTGTATCACAACCAATAAGCTTTATATATATATGTGTGTGTATTTGTAAGAGAATCTCTTTGTGTGTGAGAATCGAACCTTCTTCTTTTCTTTTTGAATGAAATATAGATAACGAGTAGATTAAATGAGACGGAAAAAATCCTTTTCTTTCTTATACACATATGTACTCGTCTAAAACTCTGTTGTATTCCTTTTGTTCTACTTATTGTATTTCAAATGACTCGTACAGACATTCCTTATTTCGTTAAATGGGCCCATCTTCGATCTATATGTATTCCCAAATATGAAAATCATCCACATTGTTCGTTTCTTCTATATAAAAAAAACGCATAATATAAATAAGTGTTTCGATGTTCCCATCCTCAGCCTCAATTTTTTTTTATTTCAATAAAACATCTTCAAGAATATATTATTACATTAGTGTCAATGCGCACAGATCTTCACAATGAAACTTGTCTAAATGATGCTAAGTAAATTCTACATAATAACACCGGATAATTAAAATATTCATCTGCATGAATATTTTAATCAGGAATAATAATTATCATACAAAAATTGTTTTTAAATGATGCTAATTTCATTGTTAAATAGACGAAATAATTTTTTTTGTCATCTTATGACATATTATCAATCAATACGAGAGTGTAAAGATCCACATACGTCAAGTTATATAACAACACTTGTTGTCTAATCATGCTCGCTCACTCACTCGTTCTTTCTCATCTCATTCACTCAACCATCATTTTTTATCCAAATATCATTTATCCATTATAGGGTTTATTTTGACATGCAATCAAATAGCTTGTCAATATGTGCGTCGTTGTTAAATGTTTAACATCAACTAGATTCGTGAGTTTTGATTTCATATTAAAACCTAAACTGCTCTAATCGATCTTTAAAATAACATCGATACAAATCAAGCTTACAAACGCATAAACTGATATTGTTTGTTTTGATTCAACTATAGTTTAAACCAATAAGGAAAAGAAAAGATATAATACACTATGCTTCAAGTCATACTTCAATGTTACTCTTATGGCATGCGTTATATGTATATTTTTTCACTAGATGTTATTGTAAACAATATACTCAAGAAGTATTCAAGACGCTTGATTGCATAAAGATGCATGGGAACTTGTCGCTCTCTTTTCGCTTGAAGAAAACATTCTCTTCACATAATATTGACATTTTTTATGTGCATTTCACTGAATGGTTACTTAACTATTGAATACTTAGAAAAAAATAATCGTGATGAAAATTAATTTTCAAGTGTGTTAATTTAATTACTTTAAGAGAAGCATTAAAAGAGAAGGTTTTTTATTTAATATGATTCACAAGTATCTGTGATGTTCGAAATATAGAGTGTCGTTATTGAAATCAGTCATTGATCTTTTCTTAATCATTGATATAAGCAATTCACTGATGAATTCAAAGATATATATAATATAGAAATGTTCAGTTTAGAGATTTGTATTCCGCTGATGATGGAAAAAAGAACAACTAATCATCATTAATTTTACATTCATCAGATTTTGTGTCAGTATTAGACAAATTCCAATGCTACTGATTGATTTCAATACAAAATCTTGAAGGTCAAACTAGAGATATAATTGATAATTATCGTAAAATAACGCTCTCTAATAACATTATATCTATCAAATAAATCTACTATTAGCATTCGAAATACCTATCATCTCTCATTAGTTTTCAAACTAAACATTTGATTTAATCTTTTACTTATCAAAATCAGGCACCCATATACAAATTGGATGGACACAACAATTGTTTAGCTCTTATCTTCGTGTTGACCATTATCCATCTTGTGTAAAGCATCATTTTTTTTCTTCTATCAACCCGTTAATAATCTAACCTTGAACGGTGATTGTTCTTTCTCTCATTTGCTGTCAGTATCCATTGTTTCTCATGTATGTCATCATCATCATCATCATCATCATCATCATAGCTGCACGAACATATATTCATATACGATTTACATTTATAAATGTCGTGTGTTATACATACATGTATAGGCGTGTACATCAACTGGTGATGATGAATACACATTCATATCCAAAAGAATCATTCGTCATTTATCTTTTTCGTTTTTCATTTCATTTATATATTTGCTAAATTGAAATCGAATATATACTGTATGTCCATCATGGTAATCAAAAAAATATATACAATATATAGGAAGTCAAAATGTAATTTAGTTTTTTTTCTTTTTTCTCTTTTATATATTTATACTCATAAAAGTAATAGGCAAGAAAAATATCGATGAACAAATTAGTTGAGTAAATATTGTCGACTATAGCCACATCTGCTGTGTACATATATATGAACACATCTGTTTGTACGTTCAAATCAACTAATGTAAAAGGCAACTCAAAGTCACAGACGTGAAATTGTTCACGAGACACAAGCAATAGTCGGCATTCAAAAAAGAAAAGTCTACCCATTTAATCGTCATCATTGTCTTTCAGTGACATTTCGTCTGGGTCGCTCATGATAAGTTGCACGACTTGAGGCATTCTACGCTTCACTGCGATCAATATATATATATATATGTATGTGTGTGTGTATCATCAGAAGTTACCACCCGCCATCATCAATACCAGAAGCTTTCTACGTCTCAAATGTTAGTATATTACATATGTCTGTGTGAAAAAGAAAATGGTATTATAAATAATTATAACGATCATCATTGACATATATGTACATATCGATTAAAAAGACATCGTTTCTATTGAACATGGTCGAAATCGATCTAATGATGAAAACATTAAAAATGAACATTTACAATCAAAATTTGCCTTGAAATAGTAGATCCAAGTATAAAAAGTAATATCGACTTTCAGATTGACTGAGTAGAAGAGAGAGAGACAAGGTCTTTGCGTAAAATTGTCAAGGTGAACGATGAAAAGAAGTGAATATAAATCAGAATATCTAATCGAATTAATTACACTAATATAATCATATAAATAAAATATATTTTATTTAAGTAAAAAAATCATTTTTTTTTCTCTTTAGACATCCCACTTGTTTTCTTTTTTATTATTATATAAGATGAAAGAAATCTATTGACACGTAATAGATTTGAAAACTTCAAAGATGATTGAAGTTTGAATAAGAAAAGAGGAAATTATTATATTTTGATTGAGAACTAGATTATATTTGAGAATTACAAGCTGAATAAACATTCGTATAACAAGTGCACTATGTTCATATATTTTTGTAAAGACAAGTATATAGTGTGCTTTCACTTTCAATAGAAACACTCTTTTAATTTAGCTATACATTTTGAGAAAAATAAACTCGAAGTTCAAAGAAAATACAGTATTATGTGTATGTGTGTGCATGGGACCGTTGACAGCTGTATGCCACTTTAAAGGTATAATTTCAAGTAGAAAAGCTCATCAATCGTCGTTTCTCATTAGGAATAAATTTCGAAATTAATCCATCATTGTAGACATGGCATGCAATGTCGCGTCAATTAGATAGTTCGAAACACAGGTGATCATGAACTTTTAATGATCTAATAGCACGCTATATTGCCGATGCTATTGGTCTCCAAGTAGGCTCGGCAATGTTACTGTGTGTCACATACACTCTTCAGATATTTGAGAAGAGTGTGTGTGTGTATGTATATTTGGCACTCGAACGCCAATGATTGACATACTCCTTACGATGATTGAACAGCAGGCAAAAGGCAGAGGGAGAAGGCGAGAGAGAGAGAGAAAGAAAGGAGACGATGATCGAACGGAAGAAGGAGGAGAAGGAGACCATGTTAAAAAAAAATCATCTTCCTTTGTGTGTCAGTCATTCTACAACGACACAGTAGTAATACGAATATACATACATTATAAAGCAAGCGAGTGTATGATGTGGACATATTTACATTTTAATAGTGAATGTGCACGCAATCTTTTTTGCACGATTGATTTGATGATGTGACTACATAGTAAGTTTGTTCGTCCATAGTTCTTGGACATGCTGTTTTTCTTCTTCTTCTTCTTTCTTTTACTTGTCTGTTTCAATTCATTTTCTTCTTTTTTTGTGTCTAACACAATTCATCATTAGTGTCAAATGGAACGAAAAAAAGAAAGAGAGGTATTGCAATAATCATTATACATATACATTGTTACTCCCTCACTTTGTCTGTCTTCGTTTTCTTTTTTTTCCAGCGGATCGAATTACTAACGAAATAAAGAGGTCAGATGAAGTATGATCGCTTATTTGACTGACTGCTGTCAGCAACAAGGTTCGAGCAGGTGGGTAGGCGGGTGGACTCTTGAATCGTTTACCTACATACGTATATATATATATATATAGCTATATGCTTTGTTCGCTAAAGTTATCGTTGATGGAGTGATCATCTAATATGAAATGATCTTCCTCCCACAGTGCATATGCTTTCTTGTACACTAATATTCAAGAGCGTGTGCAATGTCCACGTAACAACGAAGAAAAGTAGGTGCGATTATTCTATGAATATACTTATAAGGTATATGCACATGTAGGTAGCTAGATGCACATCACCGCTTATATTTATACGTATTCGAATGAGACCAATCGATTGAAATCGATCGAAAGAACAATCATTTGTTCTTGAATGTAGGGTTTTAGTCTATTTTCATATGATAAACTGTCAATCATACTTGTATTCATTGTTTCATTTATTGAAACTTCTCCTTTACAAGGTTACTCATTATGATTTCTATTAAGTATAATAAAAGAAAATTGAGATACAATTGATTCAATAAACTGCATTGAATTCATATTGTTCGTGTCAGTCAAAACTAGAATAGTATTCACTCTAGGGTATTTATGACCATGTTTTCTGTCATTCAGTTCGATACATAGTGTCAATTGAGTCATTTAAACATCGTTTTGTCCGAGCATATGCAGATGCAGCTGTTGTCACGCAAAAAGTAGCTCAGAACACGCCAGCCAGTACACATATTTTGTCTGTTGTCCCTTCATCTTCATTTTTTTTAATGTTAGATATGTGTCATACAGTCTTTGTTTACACATTTGCGCACGTCGCTTTTATATGTAGCCCTATAAAAGCAAGGCACGATCGCGCCATGCGCCTTGCCCACTTACAATTGAAAAGTTTCGATTTAATTTATTTCTCTCAATTGTTTTCAATGAGCCTTTCACACGGAGAAAGTGTGAGTGAATAGTCATTTAATGGCATCGTCTGCACGAATGAAGGATAGGTCGTTGGCATTAGAGGCAAAAATACGTAGTGTATCAGAATGAAGAGAAAGTGAGGTCAAGCAGATGTTGAAGACGGAAGTCGTCGTCGTCGTCATTCTTCGAAGAATAATCGGGATCTTAATGGTCAATTCAAATGTAAAATGAGAAGTAGATGTCAAAAAGCACAATCTAATAATGATACGACATCAAACGAATGAGTTGTTCTCTTGAGATTAATCATCAATACAGTTGCAGTCACGCTTCACGCTCTCATCCGAATTCGAACCATGAATATAATACATACAAGAATAATACGCACGTTTTCTTTCAATTTTCTTCTGTCTCGAGCAAAAAAGTTTGCTTCTGCAGCATATTCAATAGGGAATCATAGTCTTTTCAGTTCATTTCTCCAATTGCTCATTTATTCTTTAATTCATATTGTTGTGTTTGCTCTCTCGCTCTGCGTGATGTATTGATTAGTTTTTGATGGCTATATGTTGATCATCGACATATATCTACACACACACACACACACACACATATATATATATACAAACATTTATAAACAGCAAGTTTGCTTCTTTAATCATGTGGTCTAGTAAAATACCATTCGTTCATATCAATACAGACGAACACAATCATAGGCATCGTTTATAGTTTATTAGAATAACAGAAATTCAGTTTTTCATAAATTAGACTCACTAACTTCGACTACCATTAGTACCTACAATGCGTAAAGATAGGATGATCAATCTTTGAACATCCGACACACACCGTCAACATTGATTGGATTAGATAGATAAGAGAAAGAAAGAGAGAGAGAGAGAACAAGAGGATGCTGATCAAGGTCAGTTGAAGCTTTTTTTCTTTCTCTTTTTCGATCGATTAGTATCATCGACTTTCATATGTTTGTTCCATGATGTAATGCAACACTATCGACAAGGTGCTTTCTTCCGGTTCTAATAATTGACGACGTAGCATAACTACAAACAATAACAGGACTATTCAGGCCATATTAATAAAAATGTTTTCACCATCATCATCGCTATCATCATCCTTCCTGCTATTGCGTAAGGCTATTTGAATTAATCTATATTGCTATTGTGTATACTGTGTAGTATGTGTGGATCGACGTGCAAGCATGCAGCGCATGTAATTACTGTGTTGTAAGCGAACACATCGTGCTTGCATTGTTTAAACGCATAGAAAGACTTTTAATAGGAATCGCCAAATTTTTTTTTCTCTTCTGCTCTTTCATTCTTTTTATTCAAGTGTAAGCATAACTTCCGTCAAACAGAATATTTATTACATTTCAGATAATAGAAAGAACTATGATGGTACGCAAAATAATTTTATTGGTATTTATGTTTATTAACAATTGTGTATCATCATCAGATTGGAATTGTACGATGATTAATAATTTCATTGGCCAAAAACAAAATCTTCTTTTTTCGAATGATCAATTTTCTGAACAGTGTACAATTACAGTTGAATATTTAAATCGTCAAAATGAAAAACTTGTATGTATTACACATACATTAACAATAACAAGTCTACCACCATTATCATTATCTTCCAATCATACAATGCAAACATTTAAAATAAATTCATGCCAATTGTCTACACTCGGACAATTACCTTTTTCATTACCTTCATCTGTTGAAATACTTGATTTAAGTTATAATTCATTGTCAACATTTATTCTTTCATTTCCATTACCGTCAAATCTAAAATATCTTTATCTTGATTCTAATCCAGATTTAATTGATATTAATTTTGGTAGCAATCGTGCACAACAACGACTTATCGGTCTTAGTCTTCGTCATAATAAAAAAATGAAGCTTTTGTCTTTACCGCCTCATTTAACTCAACTTGATTTAACCGATTGTAACCTGCAACAATCTTCAATATTACCACTGTTGATATCATTAACAAAATTGACTCATTTATCACTAGTCAACAATCAACTTGAAAGATTACCTTCTCTAGATGAAAGTGTGCGACTTGAATATCTGAATGTATCAAACAATCATTTGACATATATTGAAGATCGATGGTTACATCGACAGTTGCGTATACTCGATCTTACATTTAATCAAATACAATCATTAGAATTTTTTAAAGATAAATTAAATATGACATCTTATATAAATCACTCGTCAGCCGATGATTATCATGATCAAGTAGGTGAAAAATTATCTAAGAGATCTCTTCTCTTTTTTCTAATTGTTTCAAAAATTCTAATATGTTTCATAACTATCCGAGAGAGTAATCAAAATTATGTAATTCTATAAGGAAATACAATATATATATATATATATATACAAATTTTACATTAAGAAAATTCAGATGTCCTAAGGGTAAGTGGGGAGAAAAAGGTATTTCATCATCATTGATTATTATTGAAGGTTTGCCATTATTAATAATGCAAAAAATAATAATAATGAATAGTTTTTCCTATTTTAATCGATCAAAAGAAGAAAAAAAAGAATAACAATATCCTGCAATATAAAAAGGCACTTGAATCCTACGAAATTTATCTATGATTTCAGGTCAACTAGAATTATCTGATTTAATCAATGGAATCTTTTTTCTCACTAGATAATAGTCGAGCATGTCCTTCAACTCTTTCTATATGGTAATCCATTGAAATGTGATTGTTGGCTTGGCGCAATACTTGACTTATCTCCATCAACGATAATCATTAGTGATTTGCATTTGCTTCAATGCCATTCACGTCCGGTTCTTGATATTCCTCATAACGAGCTCCTATGTGCATACTCACGTCATTGTGCATCCGATTGTTCATGTTGTGATTTTGAAGCATGCGATTGTCATTCCGTATGTCCTTCGGATTGTTCATGTTCACATGATGCTCAATGGTCACGTCATATTGTTAAATGTCCGCAAGCGAATCTATCAAATATTCATATTCTTTTACCACAAACAATCACCGAACTAGATTATGAAGAAAATAATATTGAACATATCAAACCATTTGTATTCGTTGGTAAAACTTCATTGAAAAAATTAAATTTAGCAAAAAACAATCTACAAAATTTAACTAATGATATGTTTTGTGCAGCATCTAATTTACGGGAATTAAATCTTAGTCAAAATCCAGATCTAATAAAAGTATTCCAAAATATGAACGATCTATTTGGATGTCTAAAATATCTTCAACATATCATTCTTTCCAAAGATCAAATTAATAATAAAGAACCAATAAGTAATGAATGGATGATTTTTTCCAATAGTAATGATAATCTAGTTCGTCTTACACGTGTTACACCAAAAATTACAGGTTTGTTAGAAATTCGATTCACTTCAATTTAATTTTTATCTGATTTATCTTTTAGTAACAACATCAAGTACAACACTTTTATCTATTCTTATGTCTGCCACTAATCGGCCGACACGTAATTCAAAATTTCAATTTATTACTGTTCAACCTACATATCAACAAGAATGTACTACATTTATGCCTTCTACTGATCTAAGTGTCATTAGACATATACCATTTATTCAACATAAACAACATCTTATTATCGTTGTATTTTTTCTTTTACTATTTCTTTTACTTTTTCTCATATTACTGATAACATTGGCTGTTTGCCGACGAAGACTTCATCGTCGTTATACTGCTGAACTTCAACGACAACGTTCTCATCATTATTGTTATCATCACACTCGATTACATCAACCATCAACTAAAACTACTGATAGCCAAGCTATGGTAGGAGCCAATGATAGTCTCTATGAACAATTACCTTCACTATCATCAGATAGTGAACAACCATTTTTATACAATGAGAAAAAATCCAATGTAACAAAAGCTCCAACTCTACCACCCCATCCAACAACATTTCGCCATCATTTCTGTTGTCATCCAACAGGTCATTTAATTCATACACCAACAACTAGCGGACATGAATATCAATATGCTGCGACAACAACAACAGGTTATTCGACACCAAACTCGCAACAACATCAATGTGGTCCTATTCTCGTATGGGCTAATCGATTACTCTATCCAACTGAAAATACACATAATCATCGAGATTGTACATCACCTTCGTGTTCAGCTGAGTTACAACAATTACAACAATGTTTACTTTCAAAACAACAAGATCAAACATCAATAACAACTGAAAATAACATTATGCGTTACTCTAATACTGAAACACTTTTTGTGCCTACCACCAGTACTTGCCGATGTGGTAGCCATATGCAAAATACAGACATGTATATCTATCCTCGTGTACATAGATAATATTTATAATAGTTGAACAGAAGAAAGAGATTTGTGTACTGTAAAAACGGTGTTTTTTAATAAATTACTGACAATAGAACTTTAACTAAATATAAATAAATGTATATATATTATTTCTTATTCTCGAAAATATTTTCACGAAGACAAAACCGATCTAGAATGATTATTTAAACGCAAAATTGTTTTAAATATTTCGTTAAGAATAAGATTTTACTTATATATATATGTTACATCGAAATAAATCCATCAGAACAAAATAGAATATTTTTTTGTCAGAATGTGTTCTTCTTTGATCAGTTTTATGGTAGTTGATAAATCAGTTATAGATGTTTCAACGTATTGAGACTCGTTTGATAATAAATTCTATAGACTTGCATCTTGCATCCAAGAACTACGACCAAACAAAATTTTATGATAATCATTTGATTTTTATTCATAGTATCTATCAACTTACTAGTTTCAATTCAGACTGAATCAATTTTTCTTTCTCTAATTTGCATTTCTACACCATAGTCCTTATCTTTAAAAAAACGATGAAGATATTTTATTCCTTCATGCTGTAGCTTTCGGAACCATACAGGTTATATGAAGATTGAATTTCAATTATATAGATAATCAGATATCGTATTTTCATCGGGATATCATAGAGTAACTCTCTTTTTGAATATATATATATGCTGTAGAGCAGATTGAAATTCAGTTCAGATTAAAATAATTTCGATTTCAACAAAAAATATTTTAAACTGAACTAGTTCAGATCAGAATTATTTTAATCTGAACTGGATTTTAATCTATCCTACGACATATATATATATGTATATGTTGAGTCTTTCATTAAACAATCGATCTTAGTTATATATCTACCTGACATTGGAAGATATTCTACACTTAGTATCCTTGCAATGCATGGTTCTAGTTTATCAATTAGACGAACAGATATTGTAGGATATCATCCACTTTAATCAAAAATATATTTAACAACGGATTTCAGAATTCTGCTAAAGAAATTTCGCTGAAGACAAGGAAACTAACTAAGTCATCCTGCCATAGATGTCACAATGCCCATAGAGTGGACATCGAGATATCAACGTCAGATTACTCAAAAACAAAACACAGATCAATCGTGTTGCATTGATCAAGAAGTATACACTTAATTCAGATAGTGTTTCTATATNCTATATTATATTAGTCAATATCATCAGACAATAGAATAGCTTCTATCACACAAGAAACTTTTAAAACACTATATACTCATAAATGTACAGAATTATCTTAGCTAAATGGCGTACGTCATAAGATAAAAAATATTTCATTTTTATCGGTCATTATAATACTTGATGTGTAACTTTCGTTACATCACAATTATTAGAAAAATTATATTCCTCTATATCAGCGGCGTAACCAAGGGGTGGCAAATGGGCAATTAGCCATTTCATTTTGAGACTTGTCCATTGTAATTCTTATTAGTAAACTATTGCACGTTGAAATTTTACTTTTTCAGAATTGTTCATAGGTGGACGAAAAAATAATTTTATCTCGTTGTGCTTGTATGCTTGCATATCTTGCTTATGCCTGATAATATTTAGTATACATAGTCTATTTCGATACCTCTATTTCCGCTACCTCCATTAGTCCTTTTAGCCAATTTACCCGTTTCATTAATGGAACTAAAGGGATAACTTGGGACATCTAAAAGTAAAACGGGATAAATTTTATTTTTCGTGGAATCCTCATCATAAGCCGTCAACAAATTAAATTGAGAAATACTGAATCTCAAGGGTTTGGATTTATTATGTCTCTACATAATCAAGAAGAAAAAATATAAAATATAAAAAATGAGTAGTATACTTATCGAAGTATATATAGTGAGGAGTAAGAGAAAAAAGCTAGCGCGGAGAAGAATTGAAGCGTTCTGTCCCAGGTCGAACAGTCCGGCCTGGAAACGGCCGGTTCCGAGTAGTTCCGTTGATTTTGTGGAAGCAGTATTCCGGTTGAAAAATTTTCCGGTGATTTCCGATCACTTCCTGCCGGAAAACTGCTTCCATGTTCCAGCGATTTCCCGTGTTTTCCTGCAGGATATGGTGACTTTCCCGCATATTCCCTGGAGTATCCTACGGGATCCGGTGGCCGGAATGTTCGACCTGGGTGTTTTTAATTCAATTCATTTCTTCTTCGCAACCAAAAGCAAGAGATTTTAGATACTAGTTTGGATATATATTTCCTCAAAATCCACGCTGAATTTTGTCAAATTCGAACTATCCAGATCGATCGTGCCCGCCATCGGATACTGCAGAAAAGACACAGGAGAATCGCTGTATTCTTCAGGAAAATACCGGATCATAGAAGCAGTATTCCGGCCGGGAAAAAACAAGAATTAGCTCGAATCGACCGGAAAAGAGTACGAAAATTTTCCGATTGGAATACTGATTCCATGTTCCGGTAATTTCCGGCGCTTTTGTGTGGGAACCGACTCGTACTTCTCTACCTGAGTAAGGAAAATTTCGTTGTTACTACGGTCATTACATTTTGAAAGGAAATACTTTTTGATTGACTGGTTGAAAAATAAGAGCTATAAACGTTGTTTTATTGCCGAAACCTAGAAATTTATAATGCAGATAGAAAATACGTCGTTGACTAATTTATTTGCCCACAAAACATGTCAACAAACAAACTTTCGGCAAAAAGAGGTCGACGAAATAAGCTTGACAAATTTTTTTGTAGACAACGTATCGGTAGACTAAGTGCATGTCGCCGAACTCTCATGTCGAAGAATGATATGAAATTCATTGCAAGGTCCTCATTTCATATTTGTGTTTTTTTTACGTTAAGATCACTTTGTTGAACCAAAAAATGTTCGACCCATCAATAAGAATCTTGCCTGTTTTGCCCATCGTTTTTTCTGACATAAGAGAGGTTTGCCCATTGCTCTAAAACTCCTGGTTACGCCGCTGCTCTATATATTTTTCCATGATACATTCATCTTTATACTGAATGCTACTGTGTCAAACATGCATTCTTTATTACGAAGTAAAATAAAGAACATTGATACATATAATTATTTATCATCCTAAGAACCGTCACGATTGCATATGGCTTAGTTTTAAATTCAAATTTTATCACCATAGATTTTGGAAATGTACTATGTAGGTGCTCTTAAACATAGTTTTCCGTTATACAGATACGGCAGGCTGAAATTCTACATGACAATCAATGTATATTTGTAAAGAAAAATATTAGAAATCAGAATTACATAAAGCTTGTTATGATTAATCAATTGATGATCAAAATATTATATCAGATATATAACTGATCTGTCTCTGAAAGTATACTAAAGAGAAATCATATTCATAACAAATGATAGCGATATAGACGTGCAAATAAGCAGAAGAGAAAAGAAAAAGAACGAGCGAAAATATATGTTAAGAAACTGTAAGAGATAGTTTAATTTAAAATTTTCATACACTTCATGTTCATCTTATGTCCGGGTATCTTTGTTTAGCTTGCATTTAATATACTAGCCTGTTAGATCCGTGATTGGCGTATCAAAAAAACAATTACCCTACAGAAACATATGTACAACGTTGTAAAAGATTTCTAAAAGTCCAAGACAAAAAAAGGCAATTATAAGATTGGAACACGTAAGTTATGATAGATTTTAGTAATCATTGTTAAAATTCATTTGTAGCTACATTAAAATTTATCAAAATCTATAGAAAGAATATTTCTTCCAGTTTTCACAACAACTTTTTCTTTTTAATCACTATATTCCCAATTATATAGAAAAGTGATAGCTGATGATGTACTGCCTCACCATGTGTTAGAATAATATAGCAAATAAAAAGCGCTCTCATTTACATTATAATGTAATATAATTGCAAGGAAAATTCGAGCCTTTAGTATTAACGGTATGCAGAAAATACTAAAGTAAAAAGTTAGAGAACATCGTGTTTATAATGCACACGCTATAAAAAAAGTTGCTAACAGAATAAAAGAAATGAATTATTAACCTATCATGTGAATAACTGTTTTTCTGAAGAATGAAAAAGAAATGAACATTTCTAATGGACCATCATCAGCTATAAAAATCATATCATTTTCGTTGTTCAAAATACGAATTGCTTTTATTTTTAGGAAAAAATAGAAGCACCATATTTTTATTTGTCGATTTGTCAAAGCAATCCTAAATTTAATGATGTCTTATCTTATAAAAACATGCAAGCAGCTCGTAGGATTACGTTATACACGCAAATGTTCAATGTGTTTTCGTGGTAAAAAACGATGCATACCATATGTATTTCATTGAATCTTTAGACTTGACAAGTTAAATTTATCTAGCTCAATAAATAAATTAGTTAAAAATATTGTTACAGGCTGATTACAAGCCAAAGATCAAATATTTTTGGTTATTATTCTGTGTTTCAAATGTATCTGATTAAAAAATTTCGTTTATATATTCAATTTGCGAAAATTAATTACAATATTAATTGACATGCTCAAATATTAATTGTGACTGCTGTTTTGCGGCTCCAGCCTTCCTGCCAGCTTATATTCATACTTTTCATGTTTATGAACAACTTCATTCGACTACAGCTATAGAAAAAAGGAGCTCGCGTTCAAATTAAATTGCACTAGTATATTGCTGATAGTTCTATCTAGTTATAACAAAGTATTTGGTCAAGAATCTGACAATATATTGACCCTGGTCATTAGTAACGACAGGGTAGAGTCATTTCATAGCTACAGAGTATGATTTTAACCTGTGATATTTGTGATTAATGAAATTAACTAAGAACATATTCTGTTATCAGGATTTAATATTTCGATGGTTATTGCCTGAACTATCAAAACCCAAATGGTTTAAGATGTCGACTTTCTAATGAAATTAAGTTTCTTACAAATCAAAAAGCTGGATAAATTGCTTCATTTTGAATTTCACTCGGATATAAGCTATGTAAAACTATATGTTTAAAAGTATTTTCAATCTTTGCACATGTATAGACAAACCAGCACAAGCATTGTTACAAAGTATATGCCATGAGTCAATTTCTGCAATGAGTTGTTGTAGATGTAAAATTAGTGGTGAGTTTTATTTTTATTCTCTGTCATTTATTTATTTTAAAAATGTTTTCTTCTAGGTTCTTTTTATGATTCTGTACATCTTATTGATTATTTAGCCGATCTAAAAGACTCTCGTATTTAATCACATTTAAGATCAAATCACAGATATTATGATCTGCTTTTAGCGAAAAAAAATGAAGCTTAAATGGAAAAATAACTTGTCGCCCACCTAGTCAGACCGTTTTTAGTCAATCAAAGCATACATAATACAAAATGAACGATTTGAATATAGAATTATTGGGACGTATACCGTTCGTCCACTGACTTATTTTGATACTGAATTTAGTTTTTTTTGTCGGACAATCTTACCAAAGCTTATCAAGGAGTTTTTGCAAGTAACGTATCATGTTTCATCTTCTTATCTTATGTAAAATTCTATGAAAGTTACCATTTTAATAAAAAAAAGGATTTTTTATTTTTCATCTCGGGCACTCTTTATCTAAATATTTGTTTTCAACGAAATTCAACTCATTTTTTTACTCATCAGAAATACTTTCACACCATTAAAGTCGTGATATTTCGTAAAAAAGAAATATTTTTTTAAACACCCTTTCATTTTGCACGAGTAAATAATATTTTACAACAAAATCGTTAACATTCACTCATTTTTTACGTTCAATATTCTAAATATGATTTTATTTTCTATTAGTTGAAACCGTATCATCTTTTGCTAAATGCTCATTTCAAAAATAAAACTGGGTCGTGTTATCATTCTCAATATCATCTTTTCATGCTACATCATTTCGTTCTCCATCTACAACTACACGAATTCCACGTTCGCTACTTAATTTTAAAAAGCTAAAGACTAATAAATCAAAAATGATACTTTTATATGACTTCGTGATACACTGTAATTTTTATTAAAATTCCAGGAATGCCAAAATCGACTTTAGGTATGGTCACCTAATTTTTAAAATTCATGATTCGCTAGTTGATTTTCGGATTTCTATGAAATGGTTGATTTTCACAAAAGTAGAAATTCAAATTTATTCACCAGCAAAACACCATTCGTTGAAAATCGGTATTGATTTTCATAGACTTGAAAAAAACCTGGTTGAATTCACATAGGCATTCCTAGAAATATCCTTGACTAAACTCTATAAATTATTTTCTACTTTACAGTGTACTAAAAAAAGGTCCTTTAGCCTAAATATTGCGATCATTGGTTTATATAGCATGATGTTCGGCGTTCATCTTTCATAGAATCGAGCAGTGGTTGTACTCATACGTTGTATAGTGTTAAAAGTCGTTGATAGGAATTTTTGATTGAATATGTGAAATTTAAAGTATCTAGATTGAAGCAACAATTAGTAACTCACTTTCGGAATCAAACTTGAACAAACTGCTTTGATAATGATATATCAACTTCATTCTCCATTTTTAGACTTTGAAAATCATCTAGATAGATATAGTACTATTGTTTGCAATAAAATGCTAAAAGATTATGAATTTGTCTATTAATAATATTTAGGGATTATCATGTGGATCATAACAATGACCGACGAGTAATTGGAAAATAAAATATGCTTAGAAGTGCATACGTCGAAGTTCATGATTTTTGCAGTGATTACAATCAGAAATTATGCTGAGAATATTTTATTCGGTTGTTGTATCAACTATCTTGTTGATTATTCCAAAACAAAAGCAATATACGATTCAGCACTTCTATTTCACCTTCAAGATGAAGTTAACTTCGGTTTCATTACTTATGCATTTGTTAATCAAAACGACTAGCTGTTATTTGATTCAAGAAAAACAGTCAACATATCGATCATCATCAATTCAAAGGCGAATGTTAGAAAATGATAATATATTTCGTTTTATAGTTAATGGCATTACTAAGAAATATGTATATTGGATAAGCAAGTCTTATAATATTCTGTTCTTTTTTTTTCGCTTTTCAAATTTTTCAAAAAGTTCATAATATCTTAGCAAGTGTTTTTCACTTTATTAGAATAAATTTCAACATCCAATTAGAGGATTCATAAAGATTTAAACTAGTTTTAAATATAATTAATAAACGATACTTAACAAAGTATAACCGTACCAACTAGTTCATATCATAGAAGAAAGCTTGCTGTAATGATTTACATCGTAGTGAGAAGAGAACGACCCAGGTGAAAGAAAACGGCCCGTAAACGGCCTGAAACGGCATAAAAACGATGTAAAACGTTAAAAAACGGCGCCGTTTTCCGTCAGCTCGGAAAACGAAGAGAATAGTGTTAAAAGCGATGGCCGTTTTCTAGCAAAAAAACGGCTCGTAAAACGAGCTGACGGATTACGGCGAAATAGGGTGAAAATTAATGCCGTTTTATGTCGTTTTATAGTCGTTTCAGGCCGTTTCCGATAGCCTTTCAGACGGCCGGATGATTCTCCTGGGGACCACAAACTCACATAAACTGCTCGCATAATAAGAAAACATATTTTGGTATGGCGTGTCCTTTCGACAACTTGTGCAATGTGAGTCATCGAGCAACATTTTTTCCCACTCGTGTAGCTCATAAGAAGGCATCAGACGGCGAGACAACCACACAACGTTGTTTTTTTATCATTGTTATTTTCAGTTTTTTCTTACATAAATCTGCAACATGAACGGTGCAACTCCACCAGGTAACCGGCAAAATAATAGATATTCCATAAGAACTAGCACGCACAGGAAATATCGACCTGCAGCAACCAGGACTAATGATGAAGAAGCCACAATAGACGAGCTTTTTTCAAGTGTAGATTTCCCGTCGCTTGGTGCACTAACAGCAACCCAGCAAATTACTTCTGCCGCTTCATCATCTCTATATAAGGTATATGGCGTATTATTAATATTTTTTAAATTAATTGGCTTATCCATATTTTTATTAGGAACAAACAGCTGCATCAGGCGTCCACCAACCGCAACTCTTGGAACAAAATAGTAAGCTTAAATTATGATTTTTTTCCCAGTGTGTTTTTCTCTATTTTAGAAAATATTTTGCAATTTGAAAATAGCAGAATCAATAATAACTTGCAACCACTAATGCCATCTACTCAAATACCGCCGTCAACGGCAGTTGTACGAAAATCCAGTGGGAAAGAAAAAACTCCAGGAGTTCAATCAAAACATTTTATATCGAGTACGACACGTAGAGTATCGAACTCGGAAGCCATTACAAATACTCATTTGACACAATCAGACACTATCAACTCGAATGTTGTAGCAGGTATATATCTTCGTATCTGATCAAGTTTACTTGAATTAAAAAACTAATTATGGATGTTTTTTAATGTTTTTAGGGAACAGTTCATCGACATTGACCACAGCAGCAGCGGTAGCAGCACCACCACCGCCATGTTTAACATTGTATGAAAGACAAATTTATGCAAAGTTATGTGAGATTATTTTAACAATTCATAAAAGCAAAGAATTCGTTTCTCGTGAACACGTTCAACAAGAGCTATTTCGTTTCTATCGTATAAATTCCTGGCATGAATTACGAGTTCAACCATCAAGATTTGATGCATTCATGAATCTTACTGATCGACAAAAAAGCGTGATCTTTTATTTACACGTTTTCGAACAAACATTCAATTTATGTACGCTTAACGATCTTGGATTTCTTATTGCTAGATTTATGAAAGTGGACAAATATGATGATCTTCGATTAGGTCCACTCGATAAAAATCCAGAAGTACGACGAATATTTGGGTATCAGCCAACCAATCCTGATCAACCTATTCCTACGATAACCACTGGACAAGTTATAAAAAAATTCATGGATTTTCAGAAAGTGCGTCGGCAGCAGCGAACTACACTTGATACATTTCTTGATTTTCTTGTTCAAGATTTCATGCTTCAATCGCGTGAGGAGCTGGGTCTATTTTGCAAAAGTTATCCTTATTTAATACAGGTAATCTAGACATAATCGATATTCTGTGTTGCATTATCGTGAGTGATTCTTTTTCATAGGTGACCAATAATGTACGACGAGATCTAGATTCACATATACAACAAGAACAGCTACTAGCACAACAGGAATTCATTCAGGATGTTCGTAAACATCTAGAAGAGTTTAAAGAAAAAATGCATGATGAATTAGAACTTTCATCATTCAATAAGAAAAAAACACCGACTGCTGTATTCAATTACCTCACATCAATTGTTCAGAAGTATTTAAATTTCATACCTCAACAACCGGCACTTTATACAATACTAGTTCAACTTCGTGACGATGAAATGTTACGATGTCTATTGAATCTAAGCATATATTTAGGCACTATTGAAAAACCAGAAGCATTTATTGCGGAACTTAAAAGGCTTTATGATTATCAAGACAAAATTCTGCCTATACAAGAACTAATGACGGTGCCGGAAACACCTGTTACCATGAACGGAATGAGTAAAAAAGATCGTAAAAAATTAAAAGCTATTTTAGAACAGCAACAATTACAACATGCACATGTCAGCGGCAATGAGCAGATAGTAAGTTTGACTGTACTCAAAAGTAACATCTATCAATAGTAGGTCTAACATAATTGTTCACAAGGTCACTTATTTACTATTGCGAATGTTGATGGTGAGATGTCATGTATACCCGATACTACTTGAGTTCTACTCCTAAAATAACTCAAACGCACACTTGTATTCTCAGTAGCTAGTCGGTTTACGTCATTTCATGAAATGCTAACTTCTGATAGATCTATCTCTTTTGTTTT
>OENM01000228.1:77309-114556 GCA_900239745.1 Rotaria magnacalcarata
TTTATTTTGATGCACCACTCACTATCCAACATCTTCTCCAAATTGATGAGGACATTTGTAATCAACATGGCGTTACTAGTTTTTCTGCATTCGCTTATGATGACAATGAGTACGATGATATTCCGGAAAATTTTGTATCATTTCTTAATAAATATCGTGACACGATTGATCCAAATGGAGAATTATCTGTTTATGAACAGACGAAATCAACGGACGATCGAAGTGCATTATATTCATTTGTTCAACAACTGACTATGATCAACGATGATGAGATGAATGAAGAATGCCAACCACAACCTGTAACATTGACGCATGGACATGTAGACGCTGAGCAACTTCATATCAGTGCAGAAAAACGATCAGCAATTGAAAAAGCAATTAAACATAAATTTGGTGAATCCATCAATTTTCGTAAAGGAAATCAAATAATAAGAAACGCTAAAAGAAAATTTCATAAAAATAAACATACAATTATTCGGTAGTGAATTCTTCTTATTTTATAACATAAATTAAACAAGATTTTGCTATTCTAGCTTCGAAGAATCTGTGTTAGATTTAAATAGTTTAAATCAGCTCGATATTTGTTCAACATCATTAAATATTAATGCAACTCAATTATGCCAATTAATCCTTCACTGTCCATTAATGACAAATCTTTATACATGGCTTCAATGGATAAATTTCTTTCAACCAAAATATGGTACACTCCAATCATTTATTGCTAAGAATGAGATTGAGTTCAAAGATCTTCAATTATTCGAAACATCAACTGGAGAACTATATCGTTTGCCAATCGATGCCAGTCTTGCTACGTTTGAACATGAACTTGATGCAATGCATATTCGTTCTGCTGTTGGACATTTATGTTCATTAATTATCCAAGAAGAGCTAATAACAAGATTTCCAATTAATGTCTATCGAACATCAATGGAAACGTGGTTTCGTCATTTGCAATCTTTAGCTACATTACAAAATGATCATACCGATCCAATGCAACATATACTTGAATTTTTAATGTTTCTACCAATACTGATTGGTCAATCCCGATTTATTGAAGAACTGATTCTTCTACCGCTAGATAAAGTGTTTGATGATGTTTCAGACAATCAAATAAATCCACGAACAAAACTATGGAATTCGGCAAATGCCCAACAACGAATAAAATTAGAAGTATGGGGTCATAAAGTTGATATTTCCGAATGGAAAAATGAGAAAAAATGGTTAGGTGGTGAAGAATCAGAAGAAAGATCCATAATCCAAACAGCACATGAATTGATACGACAGCAAATAATTGATACAGGTAAGTTATGCTGAAAATTTCATAAATCGTACGAGAGGTGTAAGGAGAGTATGCACGAGGAAACGTTTCTTAGAGGTAATGAAAAACATTTAATAATAATATTTTCCATTGTTGGAAATATCTTCTAATTATTATTATCGATTTATTTGAAGTCAATCCCGTTGCGTCAACAACAACTGTAAATGAATCACTTTCGGCCGCGACTACCAATAAAACTACCAGCTTATCTACTCTATCAACGGCGGCTAATATCGATAATGAAAGTGATTCGATTCAAGCTGCATTCCAACATATTGAATCGATTCGTCGAGGTTTTGGTGTTGGTAGTGACCTTGATGCTGCTAGTCAATCAATCATTACTAATCTTCGAGGCATGGTTGAACGAAGTTTAGAAAGATTATCTAATGATCTCTATTTGGAACAAGGTCATTTCGTATTAGAACTTATTCAAAATGCTGATGATAATCAATATACATCAGATATCATGCCTACTCTACGTTTTACTCTTTCACCTGAACGAATACTTGTCTGTAACAATGAAATAGGATTTCAACCTAATAATATCATGGCCATCTGTAATGTGGGCGCTTCAACCAAAGGGAAACATAAACAAGGATATGCTGGCCATAAAGGTATTGGTTTTAAATCAGTTTTTATGGTATCTCATCGACCAGAAATTCATTCTCGAAACTATCACATATGTTTTAATACTGCTAATGGAACTGAACAAATCGGGTATACACAACCGATATGGTTAGATCAATACGAAGAAGTTTTGCCTAATGTTGACGAATGGACAACATGTATTCGTCTACCCATTAAAAAAGATGCACAAGACGCTCGATTGAAAGAAAATTTTAAGAAAATTAAATCGATTTTTCTTCTATTTCTTAATCGTTTAAGAAAAATTGAAATTATAAATCAATATGATATCTCTGAAACAACTAATAATAATCGTATATTTACTAGAATCGATCATGATCAAGGACAAATTATAGAATTAGAAGAACAATATACGAATGGAACCATCATTAGTAACTTATGGCTTGTAGTTAAAAAAGTTATTGAAGTACCTGCTGATATTAAGGTAATAGAGACCATGTGTCTTTTTATTTTTCTTCAAAAGATGTTCATGCTAATTTTAGATAAAATTACGTGACGTAAAAGGTGATGTTGATACGACGATCATTGCCATTGCCTATCCACTCAAGGGTATTCAAAAGTCTTCATCATCAACAGTCCCACCAACACAACCTGTTTTCGCATACTTACCACTGTGTTCATATGGATTTCGTTTTATTCTACAAGCGGATTTTGAAGTTCCCGCAAATCGACAAGAGATTCTACATGATAATTTATGGAATGAATGGCTTAAATCAGAAATGACTTGCCTTCTTTCGTTAGCCTATTATCAATTTCAGCAGCTTCACGAATTACTTGTATCATCTAAAGTTAACACGCAAATCAATAACCAAGTAACACCGATAGAAATGATAAAATACTTTCTTAAATTTTTTCCTCTTCAAAATGAATCAAAACCATTCTTCAATAAATTTGTCGATAAAAGTATTCAATTATTAAGAGGAATTATTAAATTACCGATTTCTCAACAAAATGAAAGTGGCCAAACTGTAATCGATTGGATTTCACCTTCTCAATGTGTGATTGTACAAGATCAATTTATTCGAAAAATTCTCTCACAAGATCTATTATTATCTCATTTTAATAGTTACTATGTACACGAAGAATTAGTCCATGAATGTGATGAACAAGTTCTATTGAAATTAGGCTGTCGTCAACTCGACTTTTCTGATATTACACGTCTTATTGAAATATCGTATCAAAAAAATGAACAGCAACATCTTAAAACGCCAGCAGCTATAGAGCAAAGTGAGTCTTGAACATGCGAATTAATTTTCTCACAAGTATATGAAGATTTATCAACAGTAAAAGCTAGCGACTGTTATTTTCAGTAGTCGATAGCGGAGAACTATGAAAATTTTTCTTATATCCTGTGTTGAGCATAAAGTTCGCGGTTACTTGCACAAAATTCTTTTTTACGCATAAGTTTATTCAAAACCCATAACAATTATTCTTCAAAATACAACCCATCATTTTCAATGACCTTACGCCAGCGTTCTGTAAGTTGCCGAATCTGATCTCGATACCAGTGTGGCTCCTTGGACTCAAAGAATTCACGACACGCTGCTTCGACTTGATCAAAAGTTTCGAATCGTTGCCCAGGTCGATCAACTTGTGTCGTACACGGCCGTTTAGCTATAATTTACGACCGTTTGGTATGCACCGTATTACGGTCGTTTTACATCGTGCCATAAACGATCGGATACGGTCGGATACTGAAATATCCGACCACAATGCGGCCGTTAGTAACCGTTTACGACAGGGCAAATGACGGCCGTAATACGGTGCATGCCAGAACGTCAAATTACGGCGCTTTACGGTCGGAAACGTTACAAAACGGTAGTATACGTTGCCATTTACGGTCGTTTACGGCCGTTTACGATCGTATCAGATCGTCGTAATGTTCGACCTGGGTGTCCTTGAAAAAAGTGCACCATTGAACGAAACAACTCATAATCAGAAGGAGCAAGGTCGGGACTGTAAGCCTGATACGGCAGAACCTCTATACCATCAAGTTCACTAGAGTGTGGGTGTGGGTGCCAATAAAAAGAGGATTGATCCACACCCGCACCCATACCCACACCCACACCCACCACACCCACACCCACCCTTCGTCCAGAATAGATGGTCGGCCAGAACGAGGCTTGTCTTCGAAGTCAAGATCACCATTCTCGAATCGCTTGAACCATTTTATTGCGGCAGTTTTCCCGATCGTTCCTTCACCTTCCACTTCGCAGATTTCGGCAGCAGCAGCTCTTGCAGACAGGCCTTTCTTCCAATAATGACGGAGCAAAACGCGAATTTCAAAATTATTCATCTAAATTAAAATGATGAAAGTGGAGTTACAAAATTTACACAAGAATAGCTAGCAGACGCAAGATATACGAATTTTAAAAATGAAACACAAAAATTTTAAAAGTAAACTTAAAAATAAAAATTTTTGCAAGTGACCGCGAACTTTTTGCTCAACACAGTATTAGTTCGGCGATCCATAAACCGAATAAAATAAGTGATATTCGGTATCTAAATTTGAAGATACCGTTCATTTGGTTTACTTCTGATATCTCATTGTTGGGAAAAGAAATTCATGGGTTCAGTTTTCGTAGGGCGTCTTTTTAATTTTCATGTAAGAACAAATAGAAATACAACAGCGCTGTTATTTTCCCAGCATGCTACAGTTAATAGATGAGCTGTAGATATCATCGGTCTTGATTGACTACATATTTCTGTTTGGATTTAAGAATAGATTTTTAAATCGATTCATATATATTGATAAAAATTGTTGACTGTCCGTCTGTAAATCAGTTGGGAATTATACAGATTATTATCTAGTTGTTCATAATTTAGCACAAATGCATCTATGATGAATAATTTTCTTTCTAGTTGCTCAATGGCTTGCATGTCTTGACTATAGTCTTCAAGAACAACGAGAAGACATGAATTATAAAGAACGTGAAAGCGAAACCATTGCTAAATTGAAAAAATTAAAAATCATTCCATTAAAAGACCATTCACGTTTAGTATCTGTTGATGAATTCGACAAACATGCGATCTCATTTCCATTGAGTAAATCTAACAATTTTTCAAAGCATCTTAAACTTGTTCTTGACGATTTACCGACAGTGGATGAACAATTAATTAATTTTATCGAAGATAAATATCCAAGGCGAGCTGATTCCATTCAACGTCTTTTTCAAAATCTTGGTAAAAATATATCAGTATTCTTCTTCTATACATTCTCTTGCTTGTATAGGTATCACCAAAGAACATAATATTCATGAAATATATCGTCAGCATATGCTACCGATTATGTCGGATGAAACTCGTTGGTCTTCAAAATCAGAATCCATATTGATTGCATATGTTTTATGTATTTATGAATATATTTACGCACTTAATATTAATCTATTCGAAAATGAATTAAAAACATTACAAAATAAAATGATTGTTAAAACGCGTAATAATAAATTTGTTTCATTGGGTTCTCCCGATGTCATTGTTCATTTAACATTAAAGTATGGCTGTAGAACTTCATTGGAATCTTTAAGTTCATCAAATTATGAATTCCTTTTCATTTCTGATGATTATATAAATGAGTTCTATCATACAGAATCGTACCGTACTGGTCAAGGTGTACGTGATTTTGTCAAATTTCTTAAGAGACTGAATATAAATGACTTTCTCCAGGTAGCCATGAATGAAAAAAGTAAGTAAACCATTTTAAAATTAATATCGCAATAAATTGAATGTTTTCTTTTTTATTAGCGTTTTTGACTGTTCAACAACTTGTCGATACTAAATGGGCCTATTTAATTCCACAACTATCTGAAATGGTTCATGACACATTTACCATACAAGATTGTTCGTGTGATGAATTCAATAAACTCGTATCACCGTCTGACGACAACCAAACAGTTAATCTTGAATTATGTGTTCGATTACTTCAATATTTAGATTCGCATTATAGAGACGACCCGAGCTACTATGCAGGTTCGGTGTCACTATTTCGTCCACATAAACTTGCTCGTCATACGCCAATAAAAGGCATTGAATCGTCATTTTGTTTATCCTTACGACAACATGCATGGATTCCTGTTCATGGTGACATATTACTTAAATCAAGCGAAGTGTATTTATTACCACCAAATGATCCGACATCAGTCTTTCGTCGATATGTACCACATATAGATGAATCAAAAGTACGCTTAAACGAACAAGAATTTATTTATGGTATTCTTGGCATAAGATCGAAAATTGAACATCGAACAATATTTGAGCTATTGATGAAATGGTCGTGTAATCTTGATAGTGAATCATTATCGAAATTGGTCAATCAGGCAAATACATCCGATATGTAAGTATTTGTTAAAATTAAAAGCATATCAAACCACGAAATTAATTCATATATTAGATTAAGAATCGAAAAAATAAATTTTCTTTTACTTTAGCATTCCTTGTACTCTTCCGAAAACATTCCGTCAATCATGTCTCGATACAATTGATAATTTTCATCAGATTTATCTTTTTCTGGCTTCCAACGATACTACTCGTAATCTTCTCAGTCGTTTTCGTTCATGGCCCATTGTATTCATTCCACGAAATCGAACCGCTGGCGACTTCTTGTTCGTTGAACAAACATTTTGGAACGATCCAGCGTCCCTACTGTCATCACAAGATACGATTGCAGATTCAAATGGTCGCATTCCTATTCAATCGTATTATAATGACGATTCTATGTTTCATTCACTCTTTGTTGAAATACTTCATGTTGAGTTACACCCGACTGTCGATGATTATTTACCATTACTATCGATTCAACAGGATATTCAGAAAATTTGGCAGATTATTGAAATAATTACTAAATTAGCCATGGAACAGAACAAACAAGTAGAAGTTCGAGGTATAAAGAAGATCGTGCTTCAGAAATATTTAATTTATTTTTATTGTAGAAAAATGTCTTGATATTGCTTTCATTCCGTGTATGGATAAGCAACAAAAACTAGTGAAATACATCGATCGCCCATATTATCCACATGATGCCGAGATCGCCAATCAATTTTCAGATATTCTACCAATTATTAAATTACCAGGTAATACGAAAACAAAATTGCATATTCACTCAATACCATTAGTTTTTAAGAGTTCCCGATGAGTACTTCGTTTCAAGAACAATTCCGTTCGCTTTTTAATATCGAATCTCTTGGTAAAGTCGTTCAAACAATAGTTCAAGTTGAAAATGAACAACCATCAACGAGTCTACTTGATTTCTACAGTTCTGCTATTGATCTAATTCAAGATTTTCTATTAAAAAAGCAACTTATATCAATACCACGATCTGCTCATCTTTCAACTGTATTCGCTCGTATGCATTTTGTTTGTGTCGATCGTATCGATTTATCGTACTGCCTTGGAAATGACATCATAAGATCAGCATCAACATCCTATCGTAAAGATGCCTATGTCGATGAACCATCAGGCAAATTTTTTATTCTAAAAAAATTTGAAACATCTGAGATGCGCTATATCGATGCAATGGCTGATTTTATTGTGGAAGACGAAATGATGCGATCACAGCTCGCATCCTGTATAAAGAAACTTTTGCAAATTTATGAAAAGGATGATCAAGATGGCTTAGGTAAAGTACGAGGAAATCTTATGGTCAATAACGAACCTAAATGGATTATTCCGAAAGAAATTAAAAAAGAAGTACCGATTCCGGAACCCATCATAGAACAAGAGAAACCAGAGATCACAGCTGAGGAACTTGAAGAATTGATGAAGGAGCGTTCTATTCGACCGAAACTTCCGCCAAAAAAAGTAACCACTGAAGAAAATACTAATGTAGTGAACAGTTTTCCTGCAAAAGCTGGCATTTACGAAACTTCTGATAGAACCACTCCGAAGATACACAACCACCCGAAAGACAATAATTCAACGGACGGCGATAATGAATCATCAAAATCACATTCAAATAGTCAACGCTATGATCAAGAACATGTAGTACAGAAAAGCACCACTACAGAACATAATGATGGTAAGACATAGATAGAATTTCTATGATGAATAGATTAATTTTCATTTCTTTTAGAAGTTTCTAACAGACACGAAACAAATAATAATGAGAGAAGACCAAACAAAGGTCCCTATGTGCAACCACAGGCTCCTATTGCTTTTTCAGACCCGATTTTGTCGACATCAGCTAATTTCGAGGATGTTGCTGTTTCGACTTTGACGAATATTGATCTAGATGCTTTCGCTTCGACTGGTAACTCATCCAATATAAGTGCTTCGCATCCGATTGGTACTGAAGCCGATCGTATAACAGGTCGATTAGGTGAAGAACTCGTTTTTCGCTACCTTAAAAGTAAATATCCGGATGACGATATTAAATGGATGAATCAAGAAGCCGAATACGGTGCTCCTTATGATATTCATCTGATTGTTAAATCAGATAATAATCAAGAAAGATTTATTGAAGTTAAAACCACTCGATCCTTTGATCACAATTCATTTCCAGTATCGATTGGTGAAGTTGAATATCTTCTTCAACATCCATCAAATTATTATATTTATCGAGTTTACTATGCTGATAAAACAGAATCATCAATAATTACAATCATGAATAGAATTAGATTAAATTTAGAACGAAAACATCTTAAACTTTTAATGACTTTTGAATCGAAATCAACAGATGGGCAAAAATAATTCTCGATCAATGCGTTTTCAAAATGACATAAACCATTTATTTTAGAAAATTTCAACGCTTTCTTTGATTTTTCCAATAAAAAATAAAATATTCTTATCATCCGAACTGACGATCTTTTTGAATTCTAGTTAAACAAGTATGAACTTCGGTCTGAAATTTGATTTGAAGCCACGAGACCTCTATTATTCTTTCGAAAATCATATTTTTATTATTCGAAAAACACTTCTGTAGATCGATCACCACATTCTGAAAGTTTGCTGTGATGTTGATTCTATCGCAATCGTTCTCTAAATAAACTGTTTAAAACAAACAGTTCTTGAAGACACTTCAGACAGACATGCTCTTTCAAGCGAAAAAAGAAAATGAAATAAGTGCTCGCTGAGAATTTTCGTTTGCCAAGTATCTTCTGAAAATTTTATATTGATGCAATAAAATTTTCTTGTGATTCAAACGGGCGTAGTTCAAGATTGATTGTTGATAATGTCGATCTTATTTGAGTAATCAAAAATATTCTTCTCTTCTTCGGTTTCATTCGTTGCATGAAATTATACGTATTGCGATGTAATGAAATTATTTTTGCAGAAAGAAAAATATAAATTTCAAATGTATCAATCGAGCGCCATATGCAAATGGCTTTTTTTAAACTTTCGTACAAGACAAAAACATTACTATTAAATACGAAAGCTATTACATCGTAATTTATCAACCTTCATTGAATAATCATTACCTTTTGTAGATAAATTATGAGAAAATTAGATATTTTAGGGATGATGTAACCATTATATCAATCATGGAAAATAGTTTATTTGATTTATTTTTTCATGCTGTGAAACGATGTTTTTCTCGTATCAATATAAGTGGCGTTCTAATAAGTACGCATCAAATACATCCATTTATTTAATGATTCTTACAAATTGGTTTCATTTGCAAACATTCACAATACGGCAAATGCATATTGCTACTTTGGCCATGAGATGAATAATTGCTATTTACACTATTATGAAAGCATGTACTAAGATCTTCAATTTGGCATAAACAATATATCTTTTCTCTTTAATTTCTATATATTTTGACTCGTTAAAAATAGGAACTTCAAATAAACATGAATAACACTTGACGAATCAGTGACAGCTTCCGCCACTTTACCCAGTTCTCATATTAAACAAAAACAATATATCTGTGTTATTCGTATTCGTTAATATTTCATTTTATCGAATAAAGAATGATATCATTAGAAAAAGAGCCTAAATCAATATTGTCTGCGAATCTGTAGCATGTGTATTGAAACTAATCACAAAAATAATTTTTTTTTGATTTTTCAATCTCAGCCTATAAAGTTTATCTTTAACATTGTATTCATCCAGATTACTTTGAGAAAAAAAATTGCGTATGAAAAACTCAAAAAAACCATAAAATAGTGTCGATTAATCAAAACCCTTAAAATAGCTTTCTTTTGCTTCGTTTATCATTTTGTCAATAGCTGAGAAAAGCTCTTCTTTTGAATTAGGTTGATTCGGAAACGGAATTGTAAAAATTCGAGTAGTCGCATCCGTATGTTCATTGAACATGCGATCATTTTTTTCTGCTTCTTCCCATCGATGATAGTTACATAAAAGACGAAGACCAAATGTGCCTACAGAAATAACTTCAGCCATTGATAGCCGTTGTAGTTCAGCCTCGGGCTTCGAACCAAAAGTCATATCAACTAATTCGGCTAATTCAGTTGAATAATTTTTATTTAAATTATCGATGATTTGTGATACTATTTGTTCCTCATAAATATCTTCTATTGTTTGCATCATTGTTAAAAACAAAACAAAACAAAACGAAATCAACGAATATTTACACGCACGATAAATTTTATCTATTCTTTTTATAGGCATACATTTGACTGCATGACGATTCAAGGTTTTATGACTCATTCAACACGATTGATTTCGTGCTACTCTAACGAGTATTAACAATTCATTGGTTATTAGTATTAAATTTGTTTGAATATATTTGATATTAAAAAAATCTCTTGAATACAAATTACAAAAAAGATAGATAGTTAGAAATAAAATCGACTAAACTCAGGGGAAGTAATAAAACCGAACATGCACAGTAATAGTGCTTCATAAAAATAGAACGACTGGTGTGCGAAAACTTTAAATATGACTGCGTTCGCACATCGCTTTGATTAAAATAATTACAAATTTGAAGGTTGAGCAAATTCTGCTGTCCATAAACGAGCCTTCTCCTCGTTTTTACCTTCTAAATTATCACCTTCAACGGGTACGTCGTAATTTGGCCTTTCTAGTAAAGCACGCATTTCAACTAATACTTTACTAAGTGTTATAGCCGGTGCCCATGTTGCATTTAGTTGATCGTTGCATGTCGTCCCGGTCTTTGAATCAATATTAGGATGACAAATAGCCGTAGTAAAATAAAAATCAGGCGGTTTAAAGGGATATTCAGGTGGATATCTAATCAAAAAGCGAAAATGACCGCCAGCATATAGCGAATCATCTGGACCGATCAATACGCCAGTCATCTGATTGATATTATCTTCGCCAGTTGTCAAGTTCAAAGCGTAAACAAATGGTAAAGGATTGTCGGTTAATTCTTGTAAATTACGCTGTATGCGTAGGGTTTGTCGGCTAGGAGCGCCTGAAGCTGAACCACTTGCCATGTTTTATATATATATATCTATATATCTGAAAAAAAATCGATATATATATTTATATAGAACTGAATTTATTTTTTTAAATTTTTATTTGAAGTTTTCGGAAGTAAATTTTTGTTCATGACACTCCACACATCACTTATTTGGCGATCACCTTTTGTTACTGGTGTACAATTCAAACTACGTAAATCCGGTAATAAACTGAGAACGTACGAACGTAGATAAGGCACATTCATTTCAACTGGATTACCATGCAATGTCAAGTATTTTAGTTCTCTCAACGAAGCCAATTTCTGTACTTCGGCCGGATCGCTAAGCATGTTTTTATGAAAATAAAAATATTTCAATGAAGATAATCGTGTTATGATCTAAGAAGAAAAACATTCAAATAAATGATGAAGAAAGAAAAAATATATTTAATGACATCTGCTACTTCCTTCATGAGCGATCTTGAGTCACTACTCGTTTATAGATGTCATTAGCTTATGTTCATTGAAATTTTCTTACTTACTGTAGGAATATCAGTAAATTCATTAAACGATAAATCCAATGACGAGAGAGCAAATGGATTCATAAGAGTTTTTTGTAAAAAATCCGGAAATGTGTCCATAGGACCACTTAAGGCATTATGATTCAAATTGATTCCATAAGAATGATACCGGTCACCTTCCATAACTAATTTTGAACCGCCTGTTGATACACGCGGTTCAGCAACTGCATCTATACGTGAATATTACTTTTTTTTTCAAAAAACTCTGACAAAATAGATCATATTACCTTCAAGCTTTTGTGCATTGTGAAACGAATAATCTAATGGAGGATATGATTGTGTATGATTATCAATTCGTTTTTCTACTACTAATGCATTTCGTTTTAAACCTAATGATGAAGTCATGGCGTACGAACAAAAAAAAATAGATATGATTGATCGCAATCTCTGGTGTGATGAAAAATAATGTTGCTAAGCAACGATCATCGATTCAATTTTATATTTATCTATGCCGATAATTTCAATCAGGTTAATTGTATAAACTTAAATAAAATAGTGAAATCAATTCTTATGTTTAAAAATTGCCTTCTCAATAATATGAAGGCTGTCGTCAAGCAACCATACCCAAAACAAGTACTCATGGCTGAATAAGAAAATAAAACATGCATGTGCATTGAAAATATAAACAAAGAGAAAAGCTTTAGTGTACCACTTGAAAATCGACATTGAATTGCATTTAAATGAAAACGTACGAATAATTTTTAGATATTTGAAGTCTTGGTAAACTCGAATATTCGTCATTTTAAATAGATGGCTGCTACAACAGTTAAAACTGAAGCTATTTGTATGAGACATGAATTCTTTTTTATTTCTTCTTCGTCTCATATTTATTTGATTTAAATTAGTAAATGATAAAATGAAATTTCGTACACAAATCATCGATGGAAAGCCACAGATATTCTTTGATACAAATGGTTTGTTAATTCATTTTTTTCTTCTACGATCATCTAAATTCTAATTCATCATAACAGAGTCTTCAGCAAAATCAAGATCAAAACGAAATAGTCGAGCAGCAAATAGTACAAATCGTCTTCCTGATCAAAATAAAAATAAACTCAATAATCAACAGTCTTCAGCACAAAATGGTGCGAATAAACAAAAAGTTAAAACTGAACAATCAACGAATAAAGTACGAGTTAATGACGATGGTTCATCATTAGGAGTATATATGACTATGGATGAACTAGCTGAACTTGTCAAAGCTGTAAAAGAAAATGCCAAAAGTAAAACAGAAGAAAAACGAAAAACGTTTTTCAAACGAGTATTTTTTTAAATATTTTAGCTGATGATAAACCTCACAATGAAGTTAAACGTAAATTGACTAAATTTCTTAAAATATATTCCTCGGGTAATTTTTAGCAGAGCCAATGCCGCCGCCACCTCCGCCACCAGTACAGCAATATAATGAAGCAACAACTCGGCCAAGTATACCTAAGTTAGAACTACCGTCGGAACCTGCACCAGTTCGTGTTTCACCTCGAGAACAAGTTCTAAGTATTATGGCGGAAAAGAAACGTCAAAAATGGATACGAGAAAAAGGTAAAATATATATATTTTTTTTCGAAAGAAATTTTTTAAGAAGATTTCTAAATTTTAGCTGAAATTGAACGATTACAAATGGAAATCCAATACGATCAATTGAAACAACAATTATCTCCTCGTCATAACAAGCCTTCTGTATCTCCTGGTAGAACCGAAAATAGAAATAAAAAAATCTACTTCAACAATATTTTCTCATTGTTAGAACGATCAACATTTCAATATGACTTTCCAACATCAAACAACAGACCGCCACCTGTCCCATCGGGTCCACAACCATTCAAACCAAATGAGCATATGCATGACATTCCTGCAAAAATCGCCGAAAGTAATAAAAAAAAAACAGCACAACAAAAACTCAAAAAAAGAAAGAAAATAATTCGTTTTTCTCCTAGATCAAAATAATGATCTGTTAAAAACACAATTAATGGAAAAGAAACAACAACAATGGAAACAAGAAAATTGTATAATATAAAAGAATTTGATAGGCACTATGCTGTTTGAATTCATTGTTTTTTTCAGCTGAAAAAAATCCAAATTGGAATCCTTTCGGCCGTCCAGGCGCTGGGGCTCCTAATCTCAACGAAACTTATCAAAGAACATCTGTTTGTTTACCTATGTTTGTCAAATTCTCACAAGTAAATTTCTTTTTTCTAGCAAGTAACATCAAATAATGTTATGTCATACCGTCCACCAATGCAACAACAATATTCTGATACTTCATCACCAACATTATCCACCACGAATATTCATAGTGATCAAACACATATTCCAGCTGCTATGCGAAGAAATTTATTATTTGGTGATGTTCGCTTTGAAGACGATGTTAAAACAGCGAAAGAAATCGAACGTCGTCAATGGTTAGAAGATTTACAAAGACAAGTTGAAGAAAAAAAACAAAGAAAATTCAGTGTACACGAAACAGATCGTCGGCAAGATTTTTTACGTGAAAATGTTCAACCAATTATTCAAGAAGCTGCTAATCGACATCAACAACCAACAATGGAAACAAACGATCCAACGAAATATGAGAGACGATCTCAATTATTGGATAAACTTCAACGTAATGGTTATCCAATAGATTTACTAAGTAAAAATATTCCAGGTAACATATTCGATTTCACTAAATCGTCAATAATCATTCTTCTCTTTTTTTTGTCTATTGACTAGATGGTAAATCAAATGGTTCAGTATCGAATCAAACAACAGGCGGCAAAATTTTCGGTTCAACTTATGATTCAGCCTCAACACAAAATGTGACAGCTAAAGTTGAACCATTGCATTTGAATGTTGGTATGGATCGACAGCAAGCTTATCGATCGAAAGATACTCGTCGTGATGAATCTGTTAATACAGTTGATTCTACTTTTCGAAGGTAAGAAAAATCTCGGATTTTCACGTTCCGTCTCAAATTCAGTTTGATATTTGCACTCTTCTTTTTTTGTTCTTTCCAATTTTTTGTATCTAATAAAATATATATATATATATATTATTATGCATTATGGCCATTGTACTACAATGGCTACAAGTCATTTCTTACATTTTGCTAATAACAATTTCATCGATTATTCTTATTCTTGCGGCTACAAAAGAAAGAAATAATCAGCATTGATTTAAAGACTGAATTTCCACTAGCGATGAGGTGGTATAGAAAAAGTGTTGGCTGCCAAAGATAATTGACTATTTCGACAAAAGAATCCATACAGAAAAAAAAACCATTACGGAGCTTGTAGCGAATAAAAAGATATTCTAGATTTCGATTCAACCAGCGGCGGATTGAGAGCGAGTGATTGTTGCCATTCCTAATAAGTTCTCTTCACAGAAAAAGTCTATGCCCATGGGAACTTTGAATTCTAAAAACTGTTCTTGAATTTAAAAAAGTAAAAGATGATATTAAATTTTATGTTTTCTTTTCCAGTGATCATGGTGTTCAAACTGATCTTGGAATGTCACAGAATCGACAAACAAATCCCTATGCTTATGAAGATTCAGATTTGCCTCCTCAAGTTCCCAATCATCATTTTCGTAACTCAGGTTATCGTAATATTCCAAATCAACCAGGTAAAAACAATCCTCGGTTTCATTCACAAGATGATAATAATCCATCGCGTCGTACATCAACAATGAATCATACGAATTCGAATGATGACGGTACAACATCTCAAATGAGTAATGCACGTAGTGTCAACGGTCCAAGAGATGTCAATAATCGTCCACTGTGGAATTATAGAAATGCAGAACATCGTGAATATATTCCAAATTCAAAACGTGATCCTCATTATGAAAAACGACAACGTCTTAAACATTTCGAACAAGGCAATTTCGATCGTATTGATGATGTTCAAAAGAAAATATGCTACAATCGTTGGAATAGTGATAGTGAATTACAACAAAAGAAACATGCTCCGACAAATCGTATACGTTCAACGACATCAAAAACGTCAGGATTCGGAACGCATAAAGACGAAAGTATTATGAATCTGCTCAAAGTACACAATCGATTTCAACAAGAAAATTTTGCCGCAAGAAAAGCGTCATCACTCCACAATAAAAATGACGATGAATATAATTCAAATCGCGGATCGTCATTAGATAAATATGATAATTATAACACTCACACCCGATCAGATGAGGTATATGATCGAACAAAAATGAATTCACCATCATCTCACTCAAGAGACACATCACCTCATAAAGAATTATTAGAAGTACGTAAGAAACGATGAATTATTTTCTACATATACAAACAATTCTAACATGATTATTTTATTTTGATAGTAAACATTAATCAAAGTTCACGTAGCTCCCTTTCCTTTTATTTTGCTGCATGGCTGTATTCTATATATATTTGCTTATTATTTTAATATCCTAGAACCATACGAATGATAATTATCAACAACAAGAATGGGATAATACAAGCAGACAAATGCCTCCAATGGAATCTCCATCATACAATCCACCACAATCAAGACAAGAACATATCCTTCAGCAATTATCTGCTATTAAAGAAGTCTGTATAATTTTCGTTTATTAAGAATTCTTACATTTATTTACTTCTTTATCTGTTTTTGTTCCCCATAGAATTTGGTTCGTCGACAACGAGAGCTTGCATGCTAAGTGAATGTTATTCCATTTTGATATAATTATTTCGCTAAGCGCCTCTCCCTCTTTCTGTTTTGTTTGATCTCAACAATAGTTATGATTTTTTTTTGTTTGCGTTGTGTTTGTTCTTTCATCTTTTTTTTCTCTTCTTTATGTGTGTGTAATTTTTTTGAATAACTTTGAATATTCGACCAAAGCATATGAATAAAATAAATAATCATGTTTATGGCCATAGCACATATCTACGGATGATAACATAATTCTTTCTATGCCTGCTGACATACATACATCACCTCAAGGACATTCAATGATGTATACCAAACAACAGAGAGAATGATAGAGCGACGCTCGAGTAACATATCTAATAATATTCTAGTTTGTGTGTGTTTTGTTGTTTTCTGTTCTTTTGTGAGAGTCTTGATGTATAAACATCAACAAAAAGAACTCCGTGAAAGTAGTAGTATTTTATTGGCGCAGTCTAGGTAATGGAAGAATTAATAACAACCATTGGTAAGCGCGATTTGCTGTTATCGATCAAATTCAAGATTTGATATCAATATATTTTTTTTTATGAAGGTATTGGAACATTTAGTAGAGTATTTTTAACACGTCATCGTGCAGATGACTATGAAGAATATCATGCGCTGAAAATCATGGCTATACATGATATCATCAAACTCAATCAAGTTACTCATGTAAATGATGAACGAACGATTCTTGGAAATGTCCAACATCCATTTATTGTTAATTTGTAAGTTCGATATACTACTGTGTTGAGCATAAAGTTCGCGGTCACTTGCACAAAATTCTTTTTTACGCATAAGTTTATTCAAAACCCATAACAATTATTCTTCAAAATAAAACCCATCATTCTCAATGACCTTACGCCAGCGTTCTGCAAGTTTTCGAATCGTCGTCCTCGAAAAAAGTGCACCATTGAACGAAACAACCCATAATCAGAAGGAGCAAGGTCGGGACTGTAAGCCGGATGCGGCAGAACTTCTATACCATCAAGTAATTTTTGAAAGTGACCGCGAACTTTTTGCTCAACACAGTACTATTGTCCATTGATGTTTGAGAATATGTATTGATGGTATTTGGTTTTTCATAGTTATGGATCATATCGAGATAATCGTTATTTATATTTGTCGATGGAGTTTTTGCCGGGTGGTGAACTGTTTTCCTATTTTCGTCAAGTTGGTCGTTTTTATGAACCTGTTGTCAGATTTTTTGTTTGTGAAATCACACTTGCTTTGGAATATTTACATAGTCTTTCCATTGTTTATAGGTAATACGAGTAGTCGTAATGAGTTTTGTCGTCCTGTTGTTCTACGATATTTTATTTTTGTTCTAGAGATCTGAAATTGGAAAATCTCGTGCTCGATAGAACAGGACATGTTAAATTAACCGATTTAGGTTTTGCAAAATATGTTCAAGATAGGTAAAGTGAAACAAAATATGCAAATTTCGAATTCAAGATAGACGTTTTCTTTTATCTACTATAGAACCTATACACTCTGTGGTACGCCTGAATATCTAGCACCTGAAATGATTCTTGCCGCTGGTGGCCATTCATTTGGTGTTGATTGGTATGCATTGGGTATTCTTACTTATGAACTACTCGTAGGACGAACTCCATTTGCTCCGACGGATTATCGAATTCATCCATCACATACGTTTACGAAAATTTTACATGCACCGATTCCTTGGCCGACTCTACCATCATCTCATCACGGGTAAATGAGCATCACAATATAAGACTTATTCATTTGAATAATAATATTTTTATAGAGTGGTTGATCGAGTTGCTCGTAATCTAATTCGAAAACTACTCGAGCGAGATCGAACACGTCGTCTTGGTTGTATGGCGGGTGGAGTTAATGATATCAAACAACATCGATGGTTTAGAAATATTATTTGGAAAGATATTCTGGAACGAAGAGTTCAAGTGAGAAAAAATGAACATTGGTTTTGAGAAATAATTAACTATTACTTTTTCTTTTTTAGCCACCCATCATACCAAAATTTGATCATCCAGGTGATACACAAAATTTCGAACAGTTTGAAGATGAACTACCTCTAGCACCAGAATGTACAAAAGAAGAATTTGATTTGTTTCAAGAATTCTAAGCTGTATATATATATATATAAATCAATCTACTAGCAATAGACCAATAGTACATTTTCATTTTTTTGGTTTTTTATTTTGTATCACATTTCACAATTTTAAGAATACGATTGATTTAGTTCAGTGATTAAAATAGATATTGTTTACTTGAAACGTGACTGCAACTAAATAATCATTTAAATCAAAGACAGTAAAAAAGAACAATATTTAAAATCGACACTACATATATCATGTTTACCTGAATGACAGTCAGAGAAGTCAAGTTTCGGATAAAGATATGACAATCATTTTTCATACATATTTGAGATTGTTCTGATGAGTTTGACTTAAGAGACAACTATATTGATGGTGTATGTCTTGTACCTTGCTGAGACAAACTAACGGCAAATCATGAAGCCAACAACATTCACTAGAAACCATATTTCATAACCCTTGTTTTACTTTCAGGATCATATAGTCATAAGATAAGACTAAACATTGAAATAATTGGACAAGTCGAGGAATCTAACTACTTTGTTGATGACGTCGTTAAGACCTTGATGATAGACTTCTAAATGTCTAGAAGATATTTTTAGGGTTATTTTAGTTAATCTTTATCAGATATTATTCATTAGTCTTCTTGCTGATGATAGAGATGCAATATAAGCCGATAGGATAATTAGAAAAGCAATTATAGGCAAGTTCAACTTGTACTAGACTTCATTCTATGATGAAACAAGATGTTGTATGAAATCCATGTGACAACTTCTACAATAAAATTCTTGCCGCTTTTTGAAGAAACAATTTTATTATTATTTCATATTAATTAATTATTTATTTTATTGTTCATGCAATATTTGAATAAAAATGTACGAGCCTGTTCAAATCCAGAGATTATTGCTGGTCAGCTAGTGTCCATACGTCGTATTTATCTTCGCCAAGAATTATATACTATTTCTAATAAAATTCAAGAACAATATAAAGAACGTTTGCCCGCTCTTCATTTAGTTTCAATTGCAGCCTATGAACAAGTTTTTAATAGACAAGTAACATAGTAGAAATGCCTTTAAAATAAAATCAAAAACTTGTTTTAAAAAATTACAGCCACTATCACTTCCTGAAGATTTACGAAGAAATGCCATAGAATATGGACTTAAATATTACAAACTGAATATTGAAAAGTTAGTAAGTTGAAAGTATTAATAAGTCTTGACATTAGACTATTTCATAATAGCGAAAAGTAGAAGCACAAAATGGTCTCCTTGAGATTCCAGATCATTTTTTTTACTTAAAAAAAAAGCATCAATTAAACGAAAAGAACATGACAACGTCAGATGAGTCTACGCATCTAGTAACAAATCAAAATGACTTTATGTTGAATTCAACATTATCTACTACTGATATTTCCTCTTCGCTAGTTAATACTTCTAGCAGTACAAGTTTTAACTCGTTCCACACTAATCGATCGGTGACAACTCGTACTACGACTGATCAATCTTCAGCGTTAAGCAAAACTCATTCTCGTGAAAAACCACCAAAAATTATTATCCGTCGACCATCGAACAATAGTTTGACAGCAACTGATCCAAATGAAGCATCTACTCAACAATCAAATAAATAAACAGAAAACATCGATTTTATTTTATGTTTCAAATCAATAACATTAATGAAATAGAATAGGCCAATGTCTAGCCTTTCAATGATGCTGATAGTGAAGAAAAAAAAATACTTCGATAAAGTTTCAGAAGCGAAATAAAATCTTTGATAGGCAAGTTTAATCGTTCTCTACCTTGTCGATTCATCATACTGATTCATTTTTCCTCAATAACACGCAATGAATAATATTAAGTCAATTCATCCAGATTGCGTTCGTCTACAATATATCCGATGGCCACTAGAGGTCACTATAGTATGTTCCATTGTATCGCATCATTTTTTTTTATTGACTTTTTCTTATTAGACAGTCAACCATCTTTGTTTGTCGTTGTTTTTCTGCTTTTTTATAATTTCGTTTTTAAAGGTACCACTAGAGGTGTTGGTAGCTTGTTTCATTTGATTTAACCGTTTGTGAGTCATCTAATCATATAGATTTTTTTCGCCTCTCTTCCTATTTGTTGTTAACTACGGATAGGGTGATTAAAAGAGTTTTTTTATTTGTCATGTATCTTTGTATTCATAAGTACATACCGCCAACATTATTTTAAAAAAGAACATTATGTACATATATGAAGAGTACTAACACTACATCTATGCCATTTTAGATACAAAAAAAAAATAATAATAATAATACAAAATGTTATCAAGCATTCGTCGGTTCTTTAAATTTATTCATTGGTTATATCTTCAATATCTACTCAATACGGCCTTATATATGCTTGAGCCATGGGAACGTATACTATTTTCAACATTGTTATTCGCAATTATATCCACGGCTGTTTATTCGGCATTAGTATTTCTTCCTGTTCATGTTCGCTCAATGATACAGATTTATTCATGATAAAAGACAAACATTTCTCGTAAAACATTTTTTTTTCTTCAAATGAATAGGGGCTACACTTCGAACATACCACAATTGTCAGTTTACCTATTGTTTATATTTCGATCAGGTTACGTAATAATAAATGGAATACAACAACAGTTGTTGAACCCTTTTATCTGGTCTTTTTCAAAGAAATAAAACCGTTGACTCGAGTGTAATGTTCTTTTCTTCATACAGAAAGATGAATAGGTTCTATCATTTCAGAGCTCTATTAAATAAAAATAAATATTTACCGACCTAGATAAAAACTTTGTGCATATTGAAGAGTAAAATTTTAAAGGTTGATAATTGCTATTGAAATTCATTAGTTTTTCATCGAGCTATTTGTTTGCTATATGCTTTTAATTATGAAAATTTAGTTGTAGTCTTAAATCTAGGATTTATTAATTATATTTGAGAGTTAAAACATTTTACGGTATGTAGTCTTAAGTATATGATTTCGATCAAGGTTAAGACTTACGAGGAAGTTTCAGAAATATATTTTATTTTCTAATAGAAATTTAATTGATTTTGAATCTTAGTTGAAGATTACTCTACGACTTCCGCTGTTACACAGTAGCGTTATTTTTCTTTTCCTTATAGTTATCAGCATAGAGGATTTTAAGCACAGACGCGTTAAGTATGCGATCTATTTCATTAGTATACTCACTACTCATAAACAAATTATTTTGAGAGGAATATTCGTTCGAGTTCTTCTAGATGTAATTTATGGGCGTTGAAAAAATTCAGTCAGCAGTTCTCTAAAATTGATGATGAATGATTTATTTCCATGTAGTATTAGAATAGGAAAGATGTGTATTTAGTTTAGATACATATAATGGAAATTGATCTGTTACTCTGAAAAAAATAAAGGAGGTTTACAGAACCTTTTCGGAGGGTTCTGTAAACCTCCTTTATTTTTTTCAGAGTAGGTTAACTCATTTAATAGGGATATCTACTCGATTTTATACGACTATTAAATGCGAATGATTGTACAGAACGCATTCTTTACCTTCTCTCGTGTGACTTATTTTGTGTGCAGCGCAAAAAATGACTATCAAATGCACTGCTGGCATCCATTGTAGAGGTACTTGGTGTAGCTGGTGTTTTTTTCTTTCTGTCGCTATTAAACATCTACGCCTATTTGTACTTTGTGTTGTTTTAAAAATATATGACAAAGTGCAAGCTATAATTAGTCCTTGAAGAGCTGGTATGCGTTTATTATTAAATATAATTTCTTATTATTTCTTCACAATTATATTCATTTATTTTTTCTTCTTTCTATATTTGAAAACTAAACCGAGACGCTACCTTTGTCAAAATCATTTCTTATTTTTCCTTTATATTGTAATGATGCTCACAGACTTCATTGTTGACTTTTGTTCGAACGAAATCGTTTTTTCTTTCAACGTCAGTGTGTTGCTGAGGTAGCTCCCGCATATTTTTTTTCTACATTTCTCCACATGAAGTCGTGTATATATACCTATGCAACACACGCACACATACGTATAGACAAAACGTACATTACTCACTTGAAGAGTGTGTCACACGACGAAGTACAGAAATCATTGTCTGATTAATAATGAGTATTACAACACGAACTAATTATTTGGATTCGCTAGCAATGGGAAATAATAATTCTAGGGTAATTATTATCGTATGCTAATGAGTTAAACTAACAAAAACAACACTGTTATTTCAATTACATCGAACGTTAAACTGCATTATACTTTTTTTTTNNTTTTTTTTTATATCAAAACCTCAATTCAATTAGTGATATACAAATATCGTTTTAATTTTATCTGATCTTTTCTTTTTTTTTTTTCTATACATAGATTAAGGCAAATTCACGCAAAAATTCGACATGGTTTGATTCGACATATGAACACGTTCAACGTGTATATCTGCAATTTCTGTTAATGACGACACTGTACGTAATGGAGCCATGGGAACGGGCGCTTATAATCAGTATTTTTCTCGGCATCATCGCGCTTATTACATATTCGGCTATTGTCTATATTCCATTTCATATTCATTATCTTCTACAATCGACAATACCAAGCATTTCTACTGTATTAATACGATGATGAGCAATGTTTACAAAGCAACATTTTGCACAATATGCTCCTAGCAACTATATAATGATCATTAAACTCACGATCGTTCTCTTTTATATTTCTTTTTTTTTCGATAACAAACAAATAGCGATGCCATTGTAATTCGTTTTTTACGTTTCACTACTTTTTGTAATAGAATTGTACTCAAAAGGAAATTGAAGAGATCTCATTGGAAAGAAGCCAATTTACTTCGATACTGAGTAGCTGGTTATACATACGTTGATCAGTGACTCGTTTTTGTTCGTTTCTTTTCTTTTCCCACTACCAACGCCGACGAGCACATGTGCAGCTATTTTGTTTGCATTATTGACGATGTTATTCATAGAAGAAGATGAATCAATTAAACATATCGTTTCGAATTTCTTGTTTTTTTTAGATCTTTCTTTTTTATTTATTTATTGTGTTGTAACTAATGGATATCGATTCTGAGCCTCTATCATCAACGACCGGAATGTCAAATTTAGATGAAGACTTAATGGAAAGGCTACGATCAATAACAACAAGTAATCATGAAGATTTAATTGCACAATTTCGTTCAACTACAAATGCAATGCTAACCGATGAAGGTTGTGCTTTTTTCCTCGAAATGAGTAATTGGTAAATTGATTAAAAACTAAAATTTTTATATTGAAACAAAAAGAAACGTCTATTTAATGATTCATAGGAATTTAAATGAAGCTATTCTTGCTTATTACGATGCTGAAATGCCGACAGATAAAATACCACAAATGCGTTTTGTTGGTGATGTTACTGTCGGCGAAGGTGAAGCCATTCCACCGAATACAAGATTTGTAAAAACTTGGCGAGTAGAAAATTCTGGTAATTATTGCTTTTGAACTTAAACCAATATTATATCTTTCAATTGCAGGTAGTGAACCGTGGCCCAGTAATTGTTCATTACGTTTCGTTAATGGTGACCGATTACAAGATCGAGATGAAATTTATGTTGGTTCATTAGCACCAGGCGAACAAACAAATATATCTGTCGATATAACTAGTCCGGCTGTTTTGAAAATAGTCAGATCACAATGGCGGCTATTTACTCCAGCCGGTGTGCCATTTGGAGGTGAGACGACGCTTAATTTCTAATTTATGATTAAATTATATTTTTTTCATTTTAGATCCAATTTGGCTTATCGCTAGTGTTGAAGAAGGTGGACTAATGGGTATAACCCAACAACTTGAACAATGCCATTCACTTGGTGGTATGAATGTTAACAACTATCCACAAGCTATGACCAATCAAATGACTGGTATACCACCATCAAATAATTTACTTTATCAAACATCTTCTACCAATCCATTTCAGAATACGAGATGTAAATAAAAAGAATTTTACTTTCTTTAGTTATAAAAATCGACTTTGCTATTATTACAGGGCCTATGCCAGATGCCAATAATATGCCTGGTTGTACGAATTACCCTATTGTACCTGTTACAGTAAGTTAAAGAAAAACGTTTCACAGCGTAATCATAAAATTCGTTTATAGGAATATTCTCGAACGAGTAATATTAATCATCAACCATCGGATCCATCAGCATCATCAAATGGAATGGTAGATGATAATTCTTTAGACACATATTAACTGAATGAAGTTTCATCTATTGTTGTGCTAGTCGAAACCGAGTGCGCGTTTACAATTTAAAACGAAAATTCTTTATCTTTTTGTTTTTTTTTGATATTTTGTTAAAAATATGACCATCATTAACACAGAGATTTATCCGTATTTTTTTTCTATTTTCCTTTTCGTTTCTTATAAATATACATATATATTATATACACATATATGATGAGAAATGTTACCAACTATTTATGTAGATAGAAAGTCATGTATTGACAAGTAAACACTCATTTCTTTTCTTTTGTTGCGACATAAAACTGTTTATTTGTTACTTTCTTTCTCTCGTTTCCGTTCCCCTCCTTCTCTCCCTCCCCCACCGCCCGTTTTTTTTATACACTACAAACTCGCATTCAAACAGACAGTTACAACGATAGATGTTTCTTTCTTCTTTTTTTTCTTTTTTTTCTTGCTGTTGTTTCCTATTTGATAATAATGTATATTCAAGATGAACTATGCGAAGAATTTAAACAAAATTTTCAATTAGTTAATCAAATATCAATTGATATTCATATTAGTTTTGCTTGGGTGCACGCTAACTTCCAACATAGATCGATGAGATCTTTACAAAAAAAAATGATCCGACTGTATTTGTAATTCGTCACTCGAAGTTACTCTTCGGATAGCTCAACAAAACAATTTAAACTTGATAATCTTTAAAACTACGGAACAAGATGAATGATTGGCCGTCTATCGTAGGAATTTCAGACAAATGAAACTTGAAATGCGCCACCAAGGACTTACTCTTGAATAGAAATTGCTTGCTTTGAGAAAATGAAATACTGGATTATTCTTAACTAATCTTCTATTCGATACCAGCTCGCCCATGTATCCCTATGATTAGCTATAATGTCACGCTCATCGAAGGTATTTACAATACTAATCAGGCTTACAAAATATTCCAATGTTATTACTTCGAATTATAGAGAAGAAAAGAAGACACTTGAAAGATTGTTCGTTTCGTAGTAATGAATTATAAAATTCACCTTATCAAAAGGCCAACGTTTTCTAAATGATGGTAATTTTTCGATCGTTGTACTTCGAACTCAACGAAATGGAAAATCGCACTATTTCTGCTATGCATACACTCATCAAATATCGAATTGCATAAGAGTTTGACGAATTATTACTTTTTTTTGAAAATAATTATACAACAATTGGTAAGAAGAATTACGATCGACGGTGATTTGCTAAAAGCAGAAGATATAATCGTTATTTCCTGATAGAGAATTTTATCTCATACAAAACAAGCTGATAAAATACAAACTTTCATTGATTATCCATAAGCCTTATCTTATCTTTTATTTCATTCACAGAAAAACAAAAAAAAAAGTAAACAAAAAACATTCTTAACGAATGCACATACTTATTTTCACTTGAATTCAATTATCTTACCTTCTGTTTTTTTTATTTGTTTAAATGAGAAAAAAAATTTCATAAGGAAAAATTCCACATAGTAGCAAAAAAGGAAAATTCGTCACATTAAAAAAAGCAAACAACAATAACAAAGTATAATCTTCTTTTTTCTTATTTAATTTTCATCTTTAGTAGTAGGATTATCATGCGTAAGAAACAATGTGTGTTGAGCTCCAACAGCTATATTAAGAGCCATTTTAATATCCATATATTTTGATGACATCATACGAGGAACTTTTACATCTTGCTGGCCATGCCCATGTTGCAATGATGTACCGGCACCAAATGAAAAAACTTTACCGGCTCGATCGATAACAAATGAAACATGATTACCACATGCAATATCAACGATATTCGATAAATTCGGTATAAGTGTTGGTTGACTTAAATGTTCTGTCAATTGATCAATACCCAACTGACCTTCATGATGTCTACCTATCGCATAGACTTCACCTTGAATGAAAACAAAAGAAAAGTAAAAATTTATTAATGAAATAGTCGTTCTATTCACCATCAGCAGTTAAACCAAGTGTATGATGAAGTCCACCGGAGAATTTCACCCATCTTTTACCTTCAAGCGAAGGAATAAATGTCGGAAAATAAACTGGTTCATCGACTGGTAAACCTGAAAAGCAAAGAAAATTATAATTTCGACTTTATATATTAGCCTTCCCATAATCGATTGAAATTTTCGTACTTAGATTAAAATTTTGTCTTCAATCTGATAGATTTACTTACCGAGTTGATTAAAATTATTTAAACCGCCGCCTAATATCCAATCATGACCATGAACTTTTAAAAAGAAATGGTGCGAACCCGAAAAGATATCGTCAAATAGTAGATTTTTAGCTTTAATTCCATTTCGATTGTAAATAATCGGTGCAGGTTTAATTAATCGATCTAAAAAACAATAAGAATTTTCATTATTTTATTCATTGTCTTCTTCGATTAAGTTTTACCAATGCCTCCTCGTAGTCCATCTTCAGCTGCATAACGATTTAATCTTGCTAGTTGACCTGTTTCACCATTACCACAGGAATAAACATGTCCAGCTTCACTGAGAAACAAAACAAAATCGTAGCCACTAGCCAACTTAACAACTTTCTCTGGTAATTTTATTTCAACAGGAGTTTTAGCCATTACACCTTTCTGCACAAGGCCATAAACACCAGTTGAACTTGAACGAAATGTACCCCAACCTATTTCAATGACAATTTAATCAAACATAAGAAAACGGATTGTATAAATTCGTCGTACCATAAACTTTTCCTGCATCCGATAAAACTAATGTATGACTATCACCTGCAACAACTTGAATAATTTTCTCTTGATTAACATCCATAACTCCACTCATATCAACTAATCCAAATTGATCAGCGTCATCCTCATCATCATCACTATCGGGTCTACCCAATGCATGTTCATCATTACAACCAAATGTATAAATCTGATTTTTTTCTGTAAGACACACGGTATGAAGTGGACCACAAGCAATTTGTACAACGAGCTCAGGTAGAGGCACAGGTTGCGGATTTTGTCGTTGACTTATAGCACTTTTAAGGCCTAATTGTGTCATTCCATTATCACCAACAGCTAATACTTGACCACCTTTCGAAAGAGAAAATGCGGGAAACGACACATTTACGACAGATGAGGCTGATGGAGTTTTTGCACGTGCTTTTATTTTTGCTGTATAATCATCTAAAGAATATAGTTTAATTGGATATTAAAACAAGAATAAGCATACTTGTGTTTTCAACAGTTTCGGGTTCTGATTTTGTGCGTTTTTGTGGATGACGATCGCCGTTCTGTACATCTTTTAACAAAAAATAAAAAGATGAAATGAAGAATTTTTGAGAAAATTTATAAAGTAACACAAACCATCTTGATGATCACTGTCGTCTAATGAACGTTTTTTGGGTTTATTTGATGGTACTTGTTTTGGTTTTATTGATGATCGACCGGCTTTTGTTCGAGCTAAAATTGTAGAAAATATTAGATCGAAATTTAGAAAAAATATTTTTATTTACCTGAAGAGGGCATTGTTTCAAACAAAAAACAAAAAGATCTAAAAGTAAAATACCCATAATGAAATAATACATACGAAATATAATTTCAACATAGTAATATTATATGTATTGAAGTGAATCATACGTAAAAGTACGCGACTTTAATAAATAATTGATCCATTCAAGCCAAATTATTTCTTTTACATTCTCTTCTTTCATGTACATGCATTTTCGTTAATGATAAACAAAGAGAAGTAAAGTAACGAGTCATAAACTGTCGCATTTCTCATAAATGCCTTTCTAGATGTCGCTTTATACCATTCAGATTTTTATCTATATTTTCAATATAAAACTTCACATCATAGACATCTTAAATCTAAGTTTTACTGTGGGATTTTTCTCCCATAACTTTGTGAACTTGTAAAAAAAACGAATTTAAAAATTTCTTTTAGTATACATTTATAATGAAAGCCATTTCTCTCTCTCTCTCTCTCTGAAATCTCATACGTATCATAGTAAATTGATACTTCAAGTACCTTCTGTTAGAGTTTTTGCTACAAAAGTGTAACAATTCATATTCAGTCTCATGTCGACTGTTGAAACAATAAATAACCCGAGGTACTTCGGTCCTTATTAGTACATCTCTGTATTTAGAAAATGCCATATATGTCTCAACGCATATTTCATAGTGATATTCGTCCGTTCCAGACGACAAAAACTCACATAGCTATTCACAGTAATACACATGCTGAAGATATCATAGCGAAGAAAAAGTGCCATTCAACATATTATGGCAGTAGAAGTGATAGCTGCGTGCTCTTGAAATATCTATTCGGTCAACTTGAAGCTATTTATAGAAACTAGTTGACATCAGCACATGGTCAACTGGAAGATTAAGCACTATTATTTTTTCTAGAAGAATAATATTCGCGAACGTCATCGAAACAACACATTTACAATAAGAAATATTATTTTATTAAGATAATTTTGATATTTTAAAGAACTTGACATGCTCGATTTTCGTTCGAATTCAATTAAAATAAAACATCATACATCGTGTCATCAATTCTAACATGAAAGAGAAAATAACATATAGAAGTCAATTTAAATTATATAAACAGCGTCATTTTCTTCGACGAATAAATAAACATTATAACTGATTACTTCCTTGCGTTGTAATTGACATTGAAATATAGAGAGAATATATATATATGTCGTAGGATAGATTAAAATCCAGTGCAGATTAAAATAATTTTGATCTGAACTAGTTCAGTTTAAAATTTTTCTTTGTTGAAATCGAAGTTATTTTAATCTGAACTGAATTTCAATCTGCCCTACAACATATATATATATATATACAGTATTATTATTTCCGTGGCGTAGAGATATCAGTGAAGAGAAAAAAATTTAAAGATTGAATTTATATTTTTATTCATACCTAAATGAAACTATTCTGTTATGTTTCATACTAGATTTTATTATTTTGAATATGTTGTCTATAGACACAATATGATAGAATTAAGATATAATAGGGCAATACTACAGAAACTTTCTGATACTAGTGACTAAATGGTAGAATGCATAATATAGGTTGACTCTATAGTTTTAGTATTTGGCTAAATCAGCAAGTGCTTGTGATGAGCCATGTGTGGCTTCGCCTTCATGGTTTGTACCAGGTCGACCTTCATGTGGATTAGGTAATGATCTGAGCGTTGGTTCAACATTCCAAATTTCACGAGCATAGTCTGCAATAGTACGATCACTTGAGAATTTACCCGATGCAGCGATATTTAAAATGCTCTTCTTTGTCCAAGCGATAGGATCCTAACAAAAATCAATCAGTTTTAATAGTTCAAAAAGACAACAAAGAAGAAAACTAACTTTGAAGAGTTCACTGACTCTGTCTTGACATTTAATATAACTGTCGTAATCAGCTAAAAGCATATAACTAAAAAGAAAGCAATAAGAAAAATTGAAAAACTTTTTAATCCTAAATAAACATACTGATCACCGCCGTCACATAGTAAACTATTGACAATATCATGAAATAATTCTGGATTTTCTGGTGAAAAATATCCATTTTTGATTTGATCAAGAACTTGTTTGAGTTCAGCATTCTTTTCATAAAATTCTCTTGCATAATATCTATAGAGAATTTATGTAAACATCGATTTTGGCCTTTGCGAAATTCTCCTTACCCTTCATGTTTTCGTTTTTCAACTTCTTCAACCGTCATACCGAATATAAATATATTGTCATTACCAACCTCTTCAGCCATTTCAACATTTGCACCATCTAATGTACAAATTGTCATTGCTCCATTTAACATGAATTTCATATTCGATGTTCCACTAGCTTCCATACCAGCAAGTGAAATTTGTTCTGATAAATCAGCAGCCGGGATAATTTGTTCAGCCATTGTTACACGATACTAAAAAGAATTTTTTATTTCTATTGAAAACTAGGTTTCGTTTAGATTCGATTATTTTTACATTTTCAAGAAACACAACTTTAAGACGATCACCAATGACTGGATCATTGTTAACAATGTTACCAACACTATTAACCTATCATAGAAAATAGTGTTGTTTATTTTTTTGTGTAGCTTTACGTCTTTAATATTTACTAATTTAATTATCTTCTTTGCCATGTGATAGCCAGGAGCAGCCTATGAAAAAGAAAATTATTTTTCGAAATCGGTAGTCGTCGTATGAAGAGTTTCGAAATTTTTATAAAAACCAAAACAAAATTGAGAATGTAAAATAGCCTTTTGTTCTAAATCTGGTCAAGAACAGATAGAAAAGAGAATTGTAGCATCCGTTATACGATAGAATAAGTTCTATTTTAACGTATAGGCTCTTAAAAAAGGTCATTTAAATTCAACTATTTGTTGTTCACAAAGAAATCGAATTTGAATCTCTTGTTTTTAAAGTAGAAAATGGATATTTAAAAGATATATGTAATACCTTCGTATTGTATTTCAACTGCATGCATACTTTGGTATACTGTTTAGCGGTACACCTTTACTTCTTGGGATTTGCAGGAAATGCGGATATAACTTCATGCATATTATCTCATACAAACGTTACTACCGTCATTTGCTTTTCTAAATGCTATTAGCATTGAATTCATTTTTGACTTGTAGTGTCTAGGAGAATTCACAGTTGTGGCCAGAAAATTGCCAACAAAGTTTTCGAAGACAATCTCATTTAGTTACTCGATCAAATTCATAGCCCTATTTATGCATAAGAAATCGACAGCAAACATATTGCATGATCTATCATACGTATTTATTGAGGCTCGATTTTGTACTTAGCCGTGTCACGATCAGTGGGCTAGGTCATCTACCATCCACACCCCCGCAAGAAGAAACCAAAACATTATAGTTAACATTCTTTATACTCCATTACATGGATTTCTTAAAATATCAAAGGTCTTTGCCCTATTACATAAGATCTTCAGTCTAAACTGCTATTTCGAGGATGTCTAATTCATTGTTTTCCACTACTCTTGTAAAATTTTGCATTCAAAACTATTTCTATATATTAGTCGATAATCTATTTTATTATCTTACCTTTCCACCAATCATAACTGTTCGGGGTACAAATTTGCCATTGGGATTAGCACGAATTCGATTGTATAACGTAACGACATGTAAAATATTTAATAGTTGTCGTTTATATTCATGAATACGTTTGACTTGCATATCGTAAATTGACATAGGATTAATTTTTTGATTTTGTGTTTTCAAAAGCCATTCAGCTAAACGTTGTTTATTTTCCTGTTTAACACGTTGAATGTCACGTACAAATGCTTCGTTGTCAACAAATTCTCGTAGGCTTTTAAGATGATCAAGACTTGTTATCCAATCTTCACCAATTCTCTAAAGAAAAGAAAATCCGGAAAATGACCTTTTTTTCTCCACTGAATATTTACTTCAGCAATAGCATCACTCAAGTTAGGATTGCTTAAAACAAGCCAACGACGTGGTGTAATACCATTTGTTTTGTTTTGAAATTTTTCTGGTGTCAATTCGTAAAATGATTTAAAACTAAAATTAAACGAATAAAATAATTTTAAAAGAAAAGAAATCATATTTTTACAGAGTTGTTTTAAGAAGATCCGAATGGATTTTTGCAACTCCATTAACTGCATGAGATCCCTAGAAATTTAAGGAAAAAAAAGATCTTCTTAATCAATACACTGCGGTTGTTCTTCTTACAACAATAGCTAAATAAGCCATATTAATACGTTTTTCACCATCTTCTTCAACGATAGATAAATCTCGAAGACGACCCCAATCTCCTGGATAACGAGCAGCAACTTCCTAATTAACAAAAAAGAAAATCAAATGTTTTTATAATTTTACGAAAACAATATCGGCTACTTGAAGATGACGTAAATTAATTTCAAAAATAATTTGTAGATGTCTTGGTAAAACATGTTGTAATAAACCTACGGACCATCGTTCAACAGCTTCAGGCATAAGTGTATGATTTGTATAAGCACAGGCTCGTTTTGTAATATCAAATGCTTTATCCCATGGTAAACCTTCCATATCGAGTAATAAACGCATTAATTCAGCAATAGTTAATGCTGGATGTGTATCGTTGAGTTGTATAGCAACCTTAGATATTAAATTTCAGTTTTTATTGGTGAATTACATTCCTAACTAATTACCTTGTCAGGAAATGTACTGAAATCATCGCGAGTTGTTAAAGCTGAACCAAATTTTGAATGTTTATATCGGCGAATAATATCAGATAAAGTAGCAGCAACAAGAAAATATTCTTGTTTAAGACGAAGCTCTTTTCCTTGTTTATACTAAATAAAGATATTAGCATATATCATCTGAATATGTATATTCATGTTAAATAATCTTTACATTATCGTTCGGATATAAAACTCGTGTTACATTTTCAGCTAAACTTTGATCACTAACAGCATTGAGATAATCACCGTCGTTAACTAGAACAACAAATATGAATCGAGAAATGCAAGGAAAATATGTGAAACCAACAAAATTGAAAATTGAATTTTTGAGCTGCTTTTGCACTCCATAATCGAAGTGTATTGACAACCTAGAAATAAAAATAAAAATAGATCATTTTGATTGTTTTCTAAATTTTCTTATTTTACATTATTATTAAAACCAGGCACTGGAGTATCATAGGGCATAGCCATAATAACCTAAATCATAAAATACCGCTTCTTATTTTTGTTTCTATATAGATTTAAATTTAAAATACTTTTGTATCGACCCATTTTGGTTTTCCGTCTTGTTCAATAACACGACCATAAAGATTAACCGGTATTTGATATTCGGGTCGAGGAATTTCCCATGGATTTCCATAACGTAACCTAAATGGAATATATATGTTAAGGAAAAAATTCATTTTTCTTTCTACGTGTCTTATATTACCAATCATCGGGTTCTTCGCATTGAAATCCATCTTTGATTGTCTGTTGAAAGATACCAAATTCATAACTGAATTTAAACAAACAACATATTAGAGAGGAAAATAAAATAAAAAAAAAAAGATCTCTACCGTAATCCATAACCATAGCCAGCTAATCCAAGTGTAGCCATTGAATCAAGAAAGCAAGCAGCAAGTCGACCAAGACCACCATTACCCAAACCAGCATCTTCTTCAAATTCTTCTAATTCTTCAATTGATAAGCCGAGCTGAATAAACAGAATAATAAGAATTTCACAGAAAAATAAAGGAAATTTTTACTTCATATAAAGCTTCATCTAATTCAGATTCAATACCAAGATTAATCATCATGTTTGATAATGATCGTCCCATATAGTATTCCAATGATAAATAATAAACACGCTTAGGATCAGTTTCATAGTAATGTTGTTGCGTACGAATCCATCGACCGACAAGATGATCACGTACTGTGTATGCTATTGATAAAAAGTAGTCACGATTTGTAGCGACATTGCGATCTTTAACAATGGTAAAATGTAGATGACGATTGAACGTTTTCTTAACAGATGCTACATTTTCTAGTACAGGTAAACCACGAATTGAGATTTGTTTACGACGATCTTTATCGGTGAGAGGAGTTTTAGACGATGATGATGACTTTGACATGGTATGTTTTTGCTTACAAAAAAATCTAAAATAATGATTAATTATAGAATGTAGTAGCAACAATAACCATAACGCGGAGAAGAAAAATTCTACCCAAAGAAAATGCAAAAAGCAACCAAGTTAACTATGCTAGTTGTGTAAAAGTACGTCGATGTCTTTTATTCTATACGAGTGTTTCGAACGAGCGAGGAAAAAAAGGAAGAAAAATAACGCCAAAACTTCTCTATTCCTGCTATACAGAATATACAAAAACACATTTATTCCACTGCCATCTGATCACAAGATGCGTTTTCTAGCGACTACAGAATGAGATATAAAAAAAAATAGAGAAATAACTTTTGCTACAGAGAAACAACGACCGTTGTAGGAAGAATAGAGGAAAAATGCTATGGCAAAAAATAAATACTTGTCGATGTTGCTTAAAGACTACGAGCAAAAGCTAAGACCATATCAGTCAGTGCATTTACTTGCCAAGAAACCGAAAAAAAAACGTTTTTTTTTAAGTGCAACAAACAACCCCGTGAAAATATAGAAAAAAAAATGAAATCATGCATTAATAATAATTGCATTTTATGAACTTATTTTTTCTTGTATAATAGGCTAAGCTTAACAATATTATAGGGATAGAGGAAAAATTAATTTTCGCATTGACTACAGCGAATTGATTAATTATGCAATGGTTCTATTCTATAAACGGTCCACTTCGGGTACTGCGACATGTTTCTCGGAGGAAATGTATGCCATAAACAATCCTAAAGAAACACATTTTGGCCACGCCTCGAAGAGTATTTCGACTCCGATATTAAAAATAAAAAAACAAACCTGAATTTTGTTTTCGTGCTTTACTCTGCTTTCGAACGATTTCTATTGTGTATTGCAGTCTCATTAATTTACCTTCTCGTAGAAAGAGAATGAGGTTTAATAACACGGGTAGTTTAGTTTGACAATCAGCAGAACACGTTGCTTGACTTTTGCATTGAATAGAAATTATTATATTTTAAATATAGTGAAATTTTTTTCTCCTTTATTCATTTATGTGCACTGTTCTGCTTTCTTTTTTTCTCCACAGGCTTTTAGAAAGTAAAAGAGCTGGAAAGAAAACTTTGTGGTTGAAGTATCCTTAGATACAATTCAAAATTCGATGAACGGGAAAAAAATGGTTTTCAGTTAAAGACCAAATAGAGACCAGCTGTGGCCTTCTTGAAGAACATCTACGCAAACAAATTGCAGGCTTCATTTTTTGTAGAATAATGGTATATAATTACACAAGTCTCTTTTTTGTGTACTCAAAAAAAAAGAGTACACTATAGAATCGGTCAGTGTGTCGATCCGTCCGTTTATTCGATAGCTCTTCATAATTACATTCGATTGAGCTGAAATTTTGTGCACAGAATTGTCTCATCAATATCTAGGTCGAGTTCGAAGATGAGAAGGATCCGTCAAGAAATGGCTGACTTATCGAAAAAATTGGCAATTTTTGATCAGACCATCCCTGAGGGGGAGTACAGAGATTTTTCAAAAAAAAAACTTTTCTTAGAATTATCCACAACATATATAAATCGACTCACTTTTTAACGCTGATTCCGAATCTGATATTAGTTTTGAACTAAATCGTAGTGTTCTAACGAAACATCGCCTGAAAACGGTCTCAAAATGCACAAAAACTGCATCCAGAAACCAAAGTGCCTAATTTCTCATGATAATTTTGGTGTTCAGACATTCTAGAATGACTCATATGTCCCATGTACTTTTTGCAGTATACATAACTCTCGGATGAAATCCGAAGTTTCCACATTTTTTGCTTATTGTGTCGGTGAATACACCAATTATCGACCGGTAGCTTCAGTATGAAAAGAGAATTTCTTTTTTGTACTATTGATTATGAAGGATTCATAGTGTTTTGTTATTTAATTATTATAGTTGATTCAACTTAGCTCTAGGAAATAGTGTAGTATCGGATGTTCCTCTGAAGTTTCATCAGTAATGAAAATCAGTATTTGTTTGCTCCTTTTACTACTGAAAAAATATTTAATATATCGCATTCCGGTGTAGACAGAATTGATATCAGAAGTGGCTTGCAATAGATGTCGTTTCCTATGATCTATTCAGAATTCCAATGAGATGTCTTCATTGCTATCTTAATAATTTTCTATTTTGCTCAATATGGTTCATTCTTAGAACACATACTAGAATATATATTTTTTTCCATTACAAATATTTTCCACTACTTGAGAAAAGCAATCACTATGTTATTGAATTGACTATGTCAGTGACATTCATTTTTAATGCGACGCGAAGCAGCAGCATTCATGTAGTCCGTCGCGAATTCTTTTATGGGGCTCCCCCCCCTCAGGAATCGTTTTTCGTGGGCCGATTTGACTGAAATTTTCAAGCAAAATGTATCCCAGGAGAATGAATCCTAGCTTAGGATCCGATGAGCTCCGATCGGTTCCTATTGGAATCCGACGGAGCTCTTCGGAAAGCGCGAGGAAACTATCGGATTATCGTCGGATTCCTGGTTCCGGAATCGATATCGGATCCTAGTATCGGAAACTGATAAAATCCGACATTAACCGCCAATCGGAACCAGAATGCTTCGGATTTCATTGGTTCCAACAATCGGATATGATTGGAAATACGACTGTCGGATCCGACCTTGATTCCTCAACCAGGAATCCAATGGGATTTCGTCGGATGATAGGACAACATAGAATCCGATGGGATTCGGTATCGGATTGATTCACCTGGATATGTTGTGTTAACTTAATTTTCTGCAACTTTTTGGCTCCTAAAGTTTTTGCTTTAACGAGTTATTGACAAATTAGTCCCCAAAATGGTGGTCTTCGTACGGTA